>SPDY01014853.1:119179-185004 GCA_006461725.1 Moschus chrysogaster | reverse complement strand
GGCTCCTCTGTCCATGGAGTTCTCCAGGCAAGAATACTGGAGTGGGTAGCCATTCTCTTCTCCAGGGGATCTTATAAAATCCTAGAAAAGTTTCATCAACGCAGTTAGCGAGAGTCCGTCCCACCTAGTTTCTGTGCTATCTGAAGGGAGCCCAACGGTAATGTCCACAGGAGCTCAGGGAATTGAAGATGCATGGGTAGGCTGAGGTGGGGGAGGACCGTGGGAGGTGATACTCGGCTGGCGGTCAGCATGAGGTGGCCTCGAGCCCGGGACTCAGCTGGAGAGCTGGGTCCCAAAGTGCATCCCAGAGGCCACGGCGTACGCAGGAGGTCACAGCTCATGTCCACATCTCTGAAGGATGCACTGGAGGTTGTTAGTTTCAAAGTGAGTCTCTATAAGCCCACCCCCACTCCCAATAATGGCATTTTATATTCCAGAAACAAAAACCTTTATAACAATGGTTTCTGCAAAAGAGGCTGAAAAAGTGAAAGTGAAGTTGCTCAGTTGTGTCCAACTCTGCAACCCCGTGGACTGTAGCCCACCAGGCTCCTCCATCCATAGGATTCTCCAGGCAAGAATACTTGAATGGGTAGTCATTTCCTTCTCCAGGGAATCTTCCTGACCCAGGGATCGACTCTGGGTCTCCCACATTGCAGGTGGATTCTTTACCATCTGAGCCACCAGGGAATCTCTCAAAGGAGGCTGCTGCTGCTGCTGCTAAGTCACTTCAGTCGTGTCCGATTCTGTGCAACCCCATAGACAGCAGCCCACCTGGCTCCCCCATCCCTGGGATTCTCCAGGAAAGGAGGCTGGGCCTCTGCAAATACCCATTTACTTAGTTTTCATTCCTTTCATGTTGCTTTTGAATAAGAAGGAAAGCATCCCACCACTTGTTTCTGGCAGGCAGCTATGGTGCTTTGCTCAGGTGTGTAGACCTGGAGGCCAGGTCACCTCCCAGATGCTCCCTCACTGTCCTGGGTGACCTTGGCCCTTCAGGAACCTGGGCAGGTGCAGCCCGGGAGCCACTGACATGGGACATGCAGGGTAGCCTCATGGGGGCATCTGCTGACTTGCCCCTCCTCCCCTCAGGCTTCCCACAGCTCCAGCCTTGCCCCAGCCTGAGATGGTGTGAAAAAACCGATGGACATCCAATTTCTCCTTGTAGCCAGTGCAACCTGAGCAGAACTCGCCATGGGAGACCCCTCTCTGTCCGAACATGTCCCCGGATCCTTGCAGCTCCTACCCTGTCATACAGACCACCCACCCCACCCTGGGACATGTGGGCCCCACCCCAGTTTCAAGGAGGGGCCATAGGGCAGCTGCTTCTGCCAGTCGCCAGGGTGCAAGGCCCTGGCTAATGACACTACAAGGAGGGGTCTCAGTACCCCTCTCATTACATATTCCTTCAGAAACAGTTTCCACGTTGCAATAAATAAACTGCATTTGGTTTGTTTGGAAAGGAGAGACAGGGAAGACAGGAGCTGTTGAAACTGAGGAAAACAGGGCCAGATGTAGGGAATCCACGGAAGATGAGATGAGCTGCTTTCAAGCGTACAACCAGGATTTAGTGCATTCACAGTGCTGAATTACCTCCACTTCCTTCACCCCAGAAGGAAACCCTGCGCCCATGAGCAGTCACTCCCCAACCCCTCCTCCAGCCCCTGGGAACCACGATAATTCTGCTGTGTGAATCTGTGTTCTGGACACTTCTTGTAAACCGACTTGAACAACATGGCCTCTTTCACGGGGCACAGTGACTTCAAGTTCATCCACATAACGGCCTTTATCAGAGCTTCATTCCTTATGGCCGAATACTCTCCACTCTGTGGAGAGACCACACCGTGTGTCCATCAGGCAACAGACATCTGGGCTGTTCCCACCTTTTGGCGACTGAGTAACGCTGTTGTGAACATTCGCATATGAGTTTTTGCTCCAATCCCTGTTTTCAGTTCTCCAGGGGAACGCCTAGGAATGGAATTCCTGGTAAATTGGTAATTGTGTGTTTTACTTTTTGAAGAACTGCTTTCCCTTGCTCAATTTTTAGATTATCCATCCCTGAGACAGACTCTGGATCACTAACCTAATTTGGAATCACATATGTGAAGCACATCGTATTTATACTTCTTTATGCCAAAAAAATTAAGTTAGCGCTAAGATGACTAAGTGCTCGTTTATGCCCCAGCAGAAGGTAGCTTCTGCATGTCTGCCTCTAGCCTCCTGGGTGGAGCAACCCGCCCTGTTCCTGCCAGCGAACTGGGGCCTCGCTGTGCGTCTGAGTCATTGAGGTGGTGCCAGCCAGGCCCCAGATCACACGTGTCTGTACTTCACACGTATAGGCAACAGGAGCAAGAAGACAGCCTCACGGAGGCCACGCCGCCGCACCCTGTTTCTGAAAGAACCGAGCTGCTGCAGGCGTCTCGCACGACGGACCTCCCAGCTGCTGTGCGCCAGCCTGCCAGAAGAGCTGCACACACACGCTCCCATACACACACTCACATGCACACGCACACATACACTCACACACACACACATATTCACACAGACACATGCACACACCCAGACACTCATTCACTCACACACACTCACACCCAGACAAATACACACACCCACACACACACAGGTACTCACACACAGACACCCACACACACCCCCATATACACATATACTCACACACAGACATACACACACCCACACACACAGACACCCACACACCCAGACACACACACCCACACACACAGAGATACACACAGACACCCACACTCCCAGACACACACACCCACACACACACAGATACACACAGACACCCACATATACCCACACACACACATATACTCACACACAGGCACTCACACACACACATACATACACTCATTCACTCACATACACTCACATATATACACCCACACACACGTATACTCACACACAGACACCCCCCCACAAACATTCATTCACATACGCACACACACACACACACACACATACACACCACACACACACTCAAACACACTCATATCCACATACACATACCACACTCACACACACACCCCCCACAGAATCTTCCATCTCTAGCAGCTGCTGTCTTTTGGAGGCTGTGACCACAGGTTTTAAAGCGTCACAGCCTCCACGCTGCTGCAAGGCTGCATCTCATGGTCAAGACTTGATAACCAGGGCGTTTGTCCTCAGCAGCCATTCCTCCTTCTTTTTCCAGAGGAAAAGCACTGATGAGCATCTGTTTAGGGGAAGGTTAAGCCCCACATGGGAGGCGGGAGCTGGGGCCTACACACCCCTGCCCTCATGTGCGTGTTGGGTCTCCTGTGCTTGGGGTCAGGTGGGCTTCAGGATCTGTGGGTTCACAGTTCTCATCTAAGTGGAGCAGTTCAGCCACAACCTCTTCCAGTGTCTCCGCCCCTCCGGCCACAGCTCTGATCACACACCCGAGGCTCCTCAGAGTCATCCACAGTTCACAGCACTCACTTTTGTAGACTTTTCCTGTTCTATGTTCCATAGCTTTTCGGGCTTCGTCCTCTTCCGCAGCACCTAATGGCTGTGACTCAGGGTGCCTTCAGCCCCAGTGCTACAGCTTTCAATGCAAGTTTTCTCTGGGCATGTCACTCTGCCCTCTGACTCCTTGCATGTGTGGGAGACAGTTATAAAAACTGCTTTTATATCCTTGTTTGATAACTCCATGATGGGTGTAATTTTTAGTTGATTTTCATTGATCAATTTTTCATCTCATCTGGGTTGCATCTTCTACCGATTCTCTCCAGGATCAGAGATCAAACATGAATTTTTGCCTCACTGAGCATGGGTCATGTTCTGTGTTCTTACAAATGCTTGTTCTGGGGATCAGTTAAGTACCTTGGAAAAATTTGATCCTTTTGGGTCTTCCTAGCTTATAAATATTTGATGGAACCAGAGCAACACATGGTCTGCGGCTAATTTTTCCCACTCTCAGAGCAAAGCCCTCTGAGAATACTCCCTAGTGTCCTGCAAAGCATGGGAATGTACACCGTGCATCAGCCTTGCATGGGCTCCGAGTCTTTCTCCCTATAATCCTTTACGGCTCTGCTCTTCACCAGGCCTGAGGGGACTCCCTCCTGTGCTTGTGTGCATGAGACCTCAGCTGTGCGGGTCTCTGAGCACCACCTCTGCGCGGCTCGCTCCTCGGGGTAATGCCTCGACTCTTCTGGCAGCTGTGGCGGTCCCTCGAGCCCCAGCTCCTCACCCCACGAGGCTCTGCTGGGGTCGCCTCCCCACATATGGCCTGGAAGCCCCCTGCAGGCCACAGGCTGGGCCATCACAGGGTCCCCCCTCAGGGTCATTGTTCTTTGCTGCCTGATGGCTAGCGCCTAATAAATTTCATATATTTTTTCCATTTTCACTCTTGTCAGTGGAGGGTAAATTTGTTCCCTGTTAGCCCATCTTGGCTGAAAGTAGATGTTCTGACCCTTAATTTTTCAAAGCCTCTTTGGTAGGCCAAATTTTAGTCAGAGAAATAGTCAATCTTCCATTTTCCCTGTGTTTTATATCATACAACAATAATGCTATTCACGTAAAAGCTGCACGTCTAGCCAAGAGTGACTTGCGATCACCAGATATGCCTTGGGGCCCCATATAATTTTAATCGGAAGGGAAAGCGTCAAACAGAGGCTGAAAAACGGCTTTCGCTGCCAAATATGCTTTTTACTTGGAAGAAGAACAAAGGAATCCCAGAGAAGAGACAGAGGTTTTCATGGAACAGAGGTTCTCAAGCAACAGAGAAGAACGACCATGTCTGTGTTCAGGTGGTGACGTGGGCCCTGCCACGCACAGCCCCCTGCCCTGCTGTCCCTGGGACAGGAAGACAGGAGCTCACAGCCACGGCCTCACCGGGTCAGAGCCGCTGTCAGGCTTGTCCCAAACAACACACACCGAAGACTGACAGGGCTGTCAGAGTATCCAGCTTCACACCCAGAAACGACGGTTGCTGAACTTCACAGATGCAGCCACCTTCTGTGTTTTCATGCTCTGTACCTGGACACATATCAGCTGAGGCTACCTTAATGTGGGATCTGGAGCAATTAGACATTAATGATATTTGACTGGTTCAAGTTCACTTCTAGACTTTCTAGTGGGAAAGGGGTTTGCGAGCAATTTAATCCCTTAAAATAAGAATGAATGCAAGCAGTGTTAAGGTCTTTGGGAACATTTGTTGTTTGCATGCAAATAAGGCTGCTAATTATGAGATTTTTCCTGTTCATCGCAGTAGCCCAGCAAGACTGAGACTTGAAAATATACTATAAGATGTGTATAAGAGACAGATATATACATGTCTTTTCAGCTAATTGACATTATTTGCTGAATCAAATCTTCAAAACAACTCTATTATCTAATAATTACATACATTCCCTGGTGGCTCAGAGGGTAAAGTGTCTGACTGCAATACAGGAGGCCTGGGTTCGATCCCTGGGTTGGGAAGATCTCCTGGAGAAGGAAATGGCAACCCACTCCAGTATTCCTGCCTGGAGAATCCCAGGGATGGAGGAGCCTGGTAGGCTACAGTCCATGGCATCACGAAGAGTCAGACATGACTGAGGGACTTCACTTCACTTCTATAGAAGAGTGTCCAGAATGTCTAAAGAGATTAAATAACTTGTCCAAGGTTATATTTTAAGTAAGCAGCAAGGTGTTTACATGCTGTTGACATCAGTTGAGCCATGGACTTGACCAAGAGGGAGAGAAGACTGTAGATTTTGAGAATTTCAAGTTTTAACTGAGAGAGAAAGGACCTCATTATGGAAAGGATGATTGCTGCCTGATGTAGAAGGAAACTTAAGCCCCAGGATTAAGGATGGCTAGGTACTTAGATAAAAGATGTTGGTAGAGAGGATCTGAGTTATATTTTCCCTGACCATTCTGCCTGGCTTGAGAAGGAAAAGTCACCATTCTAGCCTGTAGTATTTGCAGCAGGGCAGCAGGGCATTTCAGAGCTGGGTTGGGGAGGAGAGCAGATGGCAGCAGTTGCAGGGTGACAACTTGCCTTCATTGTCCATTTTCTCCTTCTTACCTCCTGCTCTATAATCAGGTATCTATTTGGTGTTGACATTTATCAGATAAAACCAATGAAAATATATAGCAAAGCAGAAACAGACTCACAGATATAGAAAACAAACTATTGGTTACCAGTGGGAAGAGGGAAGGGGGAGGGGCAAAACCTGTAACTACATATACTTGAAAAGAATAAGGTAAAAAATTTTAAAGTATACTCTCTAATCCAAATTTCTCACTAATTTCTATGCACTCTATTTAATCTAGATAATAAGAGTACATGGAAACTCCCTGACTGTCCAGTGGCTCAGACCCTGCACTTCCACTTCAGGGGGCATAGGTTCAATCCCTGATCAGGGAACTAGGACCCCCACAAGCCTCACAGTGTGGCCGAAATAAGTTAAAAAATAATAAAAAAGAAATAGTGCACTGACTCATGTATGCAATTCTGGCCCTTCCCCAAGTGAGTTTCAAAGGTGCTCTGTGTCATTTGCTCCTCAAACCCATCCTGTGAGGGAGGGGACAAGACAAAGCAAATCCCCAGTCAACAAGCAAAGTTCCTGAGGCCCCAGGGGAAAGTGCTTCTGTTACTGTGGGGCAACAGGGCTTTCTCCCTGTGCTCCTGCTTTGGGGATAAAGAACCTGGCATCCGTTCACCACCCCACCCACACATTCGTCCACTGACCCATCCACCCACCCATCCACCCACACGCCCATCCATCCATCCACTGACCCATGCCTTGTTCGCCACCTACCCCGTGTTTGATGACTCTCCTCTGCTGGGGTCAGGGACCACGCCTGCTGCCTCCCTCACTGTGCCTAGATTCAGGTTCCTTTGCATCTGTTGATCGCAGTTTCCCAGAAGACCTGCATCCATCCGGCTGGGACGGTGGCCCAGCAGTCGGTTTCCTCCAGCCATGCTCCTGTCACCAGCTCCCCCCCGCCATCCTGGATGCCACTGACAGATGACCTGGTATTCCCCTCACGTGGGTTTCCTGGTTATTCTTGGAGTCAGAGCAAAGCAGGAGATGGAGGCCATGCCTGTGGGTCCCGCTGACCTTGCTGTCCCTGCCTGGACCTTCCGGATGGTGCGACCCTCATGGGAGAGGCCCCGAGGGAGGGGTGTGCTGGCATCAGGTGACTCCATCAACTGCACAGGCAGGTCGCGCACGCGTAGGCCACGTGTGCGGTTGTGATGGGGACACAGGTACCAGGCTGAGAGGACCGTGGTGCTGGGGCTTGAGAAGGGAGGGACCGAGTCAAAGCCCGGTATTTGTGGCCCCAGGGCTTTGAGGTTGAGTTACGCACGCAGCTGAGCGACTGAACACACACACACAACCATGGACTGCAGCCTACCAGGCTCCTCCATCCATGGGATTTTCTAGGCAAGAGTACTGGAGTGGCTTGCCATGTAACTACCTTCTAAGTTTCTATGTTGTAGTACTTGACATTCACAATGACCCAGAAGCTGTTTGCAGGCGTCCGAAATCTGCCCTGTGGAGGTGAGGCGTGTTCAGAGCTGGTTCTGGAGAGGTCCCTGTGGGTCCTGCATGGGTCCAGGGACAAGTCCACGTGTGCTCACTGCTCTGCCGGCCTCTGTCGTGTTCTGGTCTCTCCTCTCAGGCCCGAGCCCTGCCTTCAGGCTTCCCATCTGCTCTGGGGCCCCCACCCCCAGGACGGGAGTCAGGGCGGGTGGACAGACCCAGCTTCTCCCTGCCCGGCCAGCCAGGCCTGCAGGAGGCAGTGGCCAGTAGCTGCGGCACCCACACAGGTTCTGAGTCGAGCAGATCCAACCCAAGCTTCATCCTGCATCCTCAGCCAATGCAGCCCAGCTTCCAGTGAGTGCTGGCTGTGTGGACCCTGGGTGGGTGCCCGGGGGCATGCTCCCGCCCACAGAACACCCCCAGTGGCCGAGCGGAGTCACCACCCCCAGCCCACAGGGTGAGAGCCAGGCCGCAAGTGGCAGGCTGCTCCAGAAAATGAAAACACCGCGTCTGGTGGCAGAGCCATGAGAGGCAGGCCTTTGTCCGTGGGTTTGATAGGAGCTGGGGGTTGAAGAAAATCCTGTGGTGGCAGGCACTGGGGGTGGTGTCTACAGAGACATCTGAGGAAAACCTCCAACAGAAGAGTTTTAAACCCCATTAACCAGGAAACCCATTAACCAGATCATTTATTTCCTGATTATTCCATTAAGCAAAAATTTCTGGATTATGTTTTGATGGGCTGTGATGAAATCCCAGGCAGTGTTTCTTTAATGAGGGTGGGGGGGGACTTTCCCCGGAGAATGGGGGAGCCACCTGCCTCGGGACTGGACTGGGAGTGTCAGCAAGACCCTGGCCAGGGTGGTGGGGATGAAGCCGGATGGTGAGCACAGAGCCAGCTAGGCCCCGGCGGGAGTTTGGCCTTGGAGTGTGAGCAGCAGTGGGCTTGCTGGGCTGGGAGGCTGCTCTGCTCTGGGGTGAGCGGGAGGCACCCCTGCTGTGGGCAGCGTCAGCACAGGTCTGGTGTCTCTCGGGTCCGAGGGCGTCTCATCCCAGCTGCGTCGTGAGACGCATTCGCGTTTGTGCCCAGGCCCCTCTGGGCTCCAGGGAAGAACCTGGTGTTGTTCAGCCAGTGGGACCCCTCCTCCCGGCAGGGGAAGGGTCCCCTGGCCGGCCCTCGGTGACTGCACGCATGGCTGGGAGGGGTCCCAGGGCCTAGGCTCAGCGGACAGTCATCCTACCTGTTTTCGCTGCACAGACAGCGGATCTGAGTGGCCAACGGGGGCCAGGGTGGGAAGGCGTCATCACAGAAGAAAATGTACCCAGCTCACTGAGCAGGGGAGGCGAGCGGGGCGCCCAAGGGAGCAGGGGACCCTCGCTCCTGGCACAACCCGACGGCTGAGGGGGTGGGAGGGTGGGATCACCAGCCTTGCCCCCCAAGGCTCAGTGACTGGCTGTCACCCAGTGAGCGGTGCAGGTGTCTCCACAATGGGGCTCCTGCTCTGTTCCGGAAGCTTCTGTGCCAAGGCCCCAGTCCCCACCGTGCGTGTCACTGTGATGTGGAGGATGGGGGCATGTGGCCTCGCTGACTTCACTGCCCTGAAATGAGGTGCCAGGAGCCTCAAGCTCCACATACCGTCAGTCAAGGCAGCTGGAGGTGGAGGACACGGGGGACAACGGCCCCCCAGGCTGCCAGCTTGACCCCACACTCTTGAGGCTGATGCAACACAGGTCTGTGCTGACCCAGCTAGGCATCTACACCTCCTCCTCTGTACCTGAGAAGACAGGCGTGAGCCTCCAAGTCACGCAGACCATGCTCCGACATGATGAAGCCAGCTTACAGGGACCTGGGGTGCTGGGGTCTGGCCTGCTGCTCAGGGCCCCCTCTCACGTGGCTAAGGGCGGAGCTGATGCCACGCTCTCTGGATTCTGTCCTCTGCATGGAAAGAGCAGCCCTGCAGGCAGGTGGCCCTGGGCCAGGAAGTGTCCAAGGTCACCGTCTCCTGTCTTCCTCTTCAAGAGAAGAAGCTGCAGGCCTGGGGCTGCGCTCACACCCTGTGCCCCCCGAGGCAGCCAGCTGCCTGTCCTCGGTCAGCAGGACCTGCTCCCCAGCCCCATCACTGCCACAGGGGCCCCATAACCTGCTGAGGCTGCTGCCTAGAGGCCCCGGGGGTAAGGAAGGGGTGTTACTGACGACCTGGGGAAAGGGGAGGTCAGGCCCCAGGAAGGGTGAGACAGGACAGAGGCCACCAGCAGGGATGGTTCTGGAGGCTGAGTTGGGGGAGGAGCCACGGGTGCTGGGGTGGGAGGGAAACGAAGGAGAAACCAGGGTCCCTACGCAAGCTCAACCCCAGGACCCCAGCACGTCCACCAGGGCTGAGTTCCCAGGGCCCCCCGGTCCTAACAGAGCAGCTCTGGCCTCCCGTTCCTCCAGCCTTGGCCTCGAAACCACCCGTAGGCCCCTCACCGGGGGCCACCTGGTCCTCCCGCCCCAAGGCCCTGGGCGGGCACCTGTCTCCACCTGAGTCCTCTGCCTGCCTCGGCCCATCCTGTCCTTCCGACTTCTGACCGGAGCCCCCGAGCCAGCCAACCACCCACCTGGGTATTTTTTCCCTCAAGAAGACATTGTTTATTTTATCTACTTTTGGTTCTGCTTTACCTGTTCCTTGTCACCTGGATCTCCTGCCAATCCTTTCAGTACCTCCTGTTGGGACCTGCCCAGTAATTCTGGCAAATTGGTCCCAATTAGTACAATTGTAAACCCGTGGGCACCAGGCCCCAACCCAGGTGCCGGGCCGTGAGGAGGGAAAGTAGGAACATGGCTCAAAGCAAGAGCAGGCACTGATGCGGGCTGTTAGCTCCCTGGGCTGCCTTCACCCGTCCCTGTACCGGGCAGCCTTAGCCACGCAGATCCTGCCTCACGGGCTGGCGGGTGGGTGGCCTGGGCCCCTCCAAGCCGGGAGGGGGCGCCTCATCCTGGCCTCTCCCCCAGCTCCTGGCGGCCGACTGAAATCCAGGGCGTCCCTGCTCTCTGTCTCTGTGGTCATATGGCCTCTTCCTGGGTGTGTCCATGTCCAAATGTGCCCTTTCCTCAAGGGCAGCCCTCGTGCTGGGCGCAGGCCACCCTGCTCCAGCACAAGCTCATCTCAGTCACGTGTGCAGAAGGGCCCCCTTAGGGACCCCGGGGTTGGACTTGAGCGTGTGTCTGGGAGACACCCTCATCCCTGGGGGTGCCTGACGCCGCTGCCAGGCCTGCCCACATGCTGCCCAGTCGGTCAGCCTGGCCCACGGGCCTCCATGCTGCTCCTTGCCCCCACCCCAACCCTCCACCTAGGCCAGGCCTCCACTCCTCCTCTGTCTCCTTTTCGTCACCGAAACTGAATATATTTGCACCTTTCTTGGTAACAGGACAATTCACCACCACTGAAACCACTCCAGTTACAGAGGATAACGGAGCGTGAGTGTGCTCAGCCATCTTTCTTTCAAGTCTTCATTTAATCTCCCGAGAAAAGTGAACGGCCAGGCAGGGCCTCTCTAGGAAATTACAGAAACGAAGGCCAGCACCCCTGACGGGCTCAGGCACGTCTTCGCGCTGGGCCTGGACCCCAGCCTCCAGCACCCCTTGCGGACGGAGCCACGTGGGATGACGGCACGCCGGGAGGCTCTGGACCGGAGGAACGGGGACTTTCTCTGACGTCCTCATCGTCCAGCTCTGCGTTCTGGCTCCAGAGCTGGCAGCCAATCGTCCCCGATCACCTGAGGCCGGATACTGCCCTGTTGCTCTTGTGCTAAATCCCTCTCACGTGTCATGCCCTGGAAGACGCGGTCCACGTGTCTACCAGGTCCCAAGAAGATCTGGCTGCCCTCGTCCAGAGACATGCAGCTCCAGGGGGCCCACAAGTCCCAGGGGAGGTGAGCCCGTCCCCATGGCTCACTGAGCACATACAGAAGTCCCCACGTCTGAGACCCCAAGGACCCCACACTGGCATCCCGGGAAGTGCTGGGCTACAGCCACCCTGCGGGCCCCTGTGTCTCCCTGTCACCCCCACTGTGGGGCCGCTCTGCCCCAGAGCTCACCAAGCCCCCGCCGCCACGCGTGGGGCTCAACCAGCCATGACTCAGCCCAGCAGGAATGTATTTTTTGGCACTGGCCCCGAGGAGCCGGCGCTGGCATCACCTCAGCACACGTGTGAGTCCCGACCGGGCAGCTCTGCTCAGCCACCACCCGGGGGTGGGGTGGGGGCCGCAGGCGCTGTGGGGACCCAGGTGGGCCCGGCCGGGACGGTCCTCCAGGGCTGGAGGAGCCGCTTTTATAGGATTAACAGCGACACCTGCGAAGTGGAGCGAGCAGAGAAACTCACGCTGACTTTTCCAAAGGCCGTCCAGGCTTTTGTCTGGTGACTTCAAAACGAGGCAAATGAAGCGCTAGATGTACCTGCAGTGTTTGGTGGGGCCAACTTCAACGGTCACACCCAGGCGGACACCTGCAGTGCCCGGCAGGGCGGCGGCTCCGTGACTCATGTGACCAGGAGCCACCCACTGAGTCACCGAGTCTGAGCCCTGCGCCGGCCGGGCCGTGGGAACCAGCCTCTCCCAGGTGGATCGGCTAGCCCGCTGCCCCGCGGACACAGGCGCTCACGGCCACTGCCTGCGCCGCCCAGGCTGAACCAGGTGAGGGCTTGACGTCTGCGAACAGCCGATCCCAAGTTACTGACCTCTGAGCGAATGTGTGGATGAGTAAACCGACAGGGGCGTGAACGTACATGAGGAGCCGTGTCAGGAGCAGCCCGAGACGAGGAGTCCCGCCCCGCCCACTCTGCAGGGGCCATGTCCTCCGTCCTAACTTGGGGGAAGGCTCACTCCTGTAACTCCCGGCTGTGAGGTGAGGCCCTGGACGGTGGCAGGTCGAGGCCCTGCACCAGGATGTGAGTCCGGCTCACTCCCCAAGCCACCTCAGGTTCCTCCTGCCCCTCGGTGCCCCAGCCTTGGGCACCGTCCCCATCCCACCTGTCAACCCTCCCAGTAGCTGACAACTCCACAGCTGGGTCTCCAGGGCCTGTATGCTCCCACACCCTCCTCCCTCCATGGGCGACACCACTGCCTGATCCCGGTGGCCTTCCCCGCTGAGCCCCATGCCCCAGGAACTGCTGCCCGCCCACCGCGTTCGCAGCCTGAGATGGGACCTCTGCCTTCCCAACTGGAGCTAATGGCTGGAAGGCGCTGGTGGGGTTTCAAGCCTCACTGGAGGATTGTCCATGCCAGCCTCCTTGAAACCATGCCATCCAAGAGCTGGCTTCGCTTCTGAGGAACCTTGGAAATTCCAGCATTGTCTAATGTGCTGCTTCACGCAGAGGACTCTCTTGGTGATAATCAATCTTTTTCAAAAGCTGCCCCCCAGCTTCTAAGGAAGGTAGCAGTGCAGCAGCCGCCCACCATTGGCAGAGGCCATTCCTGCCCCAGGGTCGCTCATAAGTTTCATGTGCTTGTACAGAAGCTTCTCTCCGCTAGAGAAACCAAGTGAGGAGCGAGCCCCAGTCCGGTGTGGCCACGGCCACATCTAACTGCAGATCCCTGGCTGGCTGGGAAGATGCTCACCTTCATGACCCTTCAGTGGATGGTGGCTGACCTCAGAAGGCTGGCCAGCGGTCCCAGGGCTAAGACCCACCCCTGAACGTCCCTGCCCAGTGGCCTGACCCCAACCCTTGGTGAGACTGTGCAACATCCCAAGTATGAACCGATGCTTAAACTACACCCTGCTTATCTCCCTAAATGCCAAGCAGCAGATGGAAAGCACATTTCAGGACACTGGGAGTCCTGCAAACATGGAGACGTTTCTTGATTTATTCCCAGCTCTTGAGTCAACAGCTGTTTGAAGCTTCCATGAGGTGGGGTCACAGGGGCTTCGACGGGGGAGCCTGCCACTGGGAGAGGGTGACTTCTTCCCCCGCCCCTTCCCTCCTTCTTTTCTTCTCTATCCCTTCTTTCATGTTGCAAAAAGACAGCGCATCTCTGGGGGATGCTCTGTGACCAGCACGTGGGGAGACTGTCCACTCCCTGCAGGGCCTGGAAAGAGGGGGCCAGGAGGATCCTTCTTGGGGGTCTGGAGGCCTGTGGTGGTGACAGCTAGCAGCTGACCATGATAAGGGTGTCATGCAGCCCTAGAAGGACAGCCCAGAGCTGCATCTGCAGGGGAGCTGAGCATGGCCTCCAGAGACAGCTGAGACCGCTGGGCGCGGGCCAGTGACTCCAGGAACCGCCACTGTTCCCTGGGCACAGGGCAGATCCCACACCTGGCTAACGCTCAGAAGGTGGGGTCGGCCCATGCTGGCTGATGCTGCTGGGAAGTGAGACCCGGCTTGAGAAGGGTGGGGCAGGGGCCTAGAGAGGTGGGTTCGGTTCCTGCCACCACAACAGGAGCTCTGTTGGGCCGCTGCCCCCAGGGCCCAGAGGGCAGCCCGGTGTACCCCGTCAAGGACCAGGGAGATGAGCCCAGGAGACGACTGAAGAGCAGCCTGCAGCTCGGGGGCGGGGCCCTGAAAGGCTTAATGGCTTCAGCAGGACGTTCCTAATTGTCTGTGAAATTGAGGATCTATTTTCAGATACGACTTCAAGAAGTGAATTCCTCCAGGAGCTGAAGGGGCCGCTGCTCCTCCCTCCTCAGGCTGGTCGGGGCTGCTCACACTGACCCCCGCCCCAGCCGGGGCACCCGGCCCGCTAAGGCCAACACAGCAGAGTGCGGGGAGGGGAGCCAGGCCTCGGGAAGAGCCGGGCCCCAGGAAGAGCTGCGCCCAGACCAGAGGCTCCTCCGCAGGAGGGATCCAGCTGCACCAGGTCCAGCCCGGCCCCAAGGCCCCAGCATCGGCTGTTCTCCATGGTGGCACCTTCTCCTGGGCCAGCCGGGGGCCTTCGGTTCAACACACAGACCCCTGGGTGGGGGCCTCCCAGGGCTGAGAGCGAGGCAGGGCAGCACAGAACGAGGAACATCCCGGCTGCTCTGGAGGCAAGCTTGGCTTTACAGAAAAGTGAAGCAAAGGCCCTGCCACCCGCCTCTCCCTGCTGAGGGCTGAGCGCGCGGCCCCCAGTGGTCGGATCCTGCTCCCGGTCCTCAGGTTCCAGCCTCTGACCTCCATCTGGGCGGTGGCCATTCAGCCTCGAACAGTTCGGTGATGTTCCTTGGAATACATGCTGCTCTGGTGGGGGTGGGGGGTGGTGAGGACGCAGCACGTATGGTTCCCATTGGACCCCACAGGTTGGCACCAAGGAGAAGGGGATGCATGCTGGGCTGGACGAGGTACAGGGCACAGTGTAGGGCGTGGACAGGACAATGACCATTAGGGCAAGACCTGGGGACCTAGTCGGCCACCTTAAACCTCCTTAATGAATCCCGCACTGCAGACCACAGCCTCCCCGAGTCCCCATGGAAACCCCAAGGGTTCTCTTGTGAGTCCTGGATGGGGTGGGAACCCCTGCGGGCCATGCCACTCTGGGGTGGAGCCAGGCCTGCCAGGAGCCTGCAGGGAGGTGACAGTCCCTTGAGGGCGGCCAGAAAGATGACCAGGCTCTGCCCACAGAGGCACCCCCAACTTCAGCCAGACCCAAAGCAGGAAGGCAGTTTCGGGGCCGACCACACATAGACAAAGCACAGCAGAACCTCTGCCAGCTGCTATGGACAGCTCTGAAAAAAATTTTAACTACATTTTCCAAGCTGTCTCCACCAGATCATGTTCCATGTAAAACCAGAGAGAAAATGAAGGTTAGGGTGAAAGCAGAATAAAGTGGGGCCACTGAGAAGCCTGCCCACATTGAGCAGCATCCCCTGTAGCTGAGCACACAGAGCTCTGTGCTCTTCAACTGGGCTCCCGATGCACACCCCACGGGATGGGCAGAGATCCACAGGGATGCAGGTGCCCATGTTTGTGGAGTCTTGGTATCATCTGGGCAGTGGGGCAGCAGCAGTATGTGGCCCTGATGCTGTTGTGAGGAGTAACACGGGTCAAACGTGGAGGCCTGCGTGCCCCAGGAGCTCAGGAAGCACTGCTTCTTCAACTGCTCAATTATTCATTCTCTGCAGGGGGTCAGACTTGTTGCCATGGGTTGGCATTTCACATTCTTCCCCATCACATGGCCTCATGACCTCATGACCTCCTATTTCACTCACACGTCCAAAACCAGGTCTTAAGAAATAACCCATCTGAGAGCTTTCTTTTCTGTGCAGACTCCAATTGGTGCCACGTATGGTGCATCAACATTGCTTAAAACCTGGTACCAGATACAGCTGTGCTTCCACAGGCTAACAGATCAAGTTGATCAAAGGGTCCCAGTAAATATTAGAAAGTGTACACAAAGCCAAGTTAAAGGATGAGATTTTAATTTACAGTTTCTTGTTATGCTAATAACTTTTTTCAGTACAACACTGAGAAGTGTTCTAAATCTGCAAAATCAAATTGTGCCCTTCTCCAAATAACCCNTCCTAAAGGAAATCAGTCCTGAATATTCTTTGGAAGGACTGATGCTGAAGCTGAAACTCCACTACTCAGGCCACCTGATGCAAAGAACTGACTCTTTGGAAAAGACCCTGATGCTGGGAAAGATTGAAGGCAGGAGGAGAAGGGGATGACAGAGGATGAAATGGTTGGATAGCATCACCGACTCAATGGACATGAGTTTGGGTAAACTCCGGCAGTTGGTGATGGACAGGGAGGCCTGGAGTACTGTGGCTCATGGAGTCGCAAAGAGTCAGACATGACTGAGCAACTGAACTGAATATACAACAGAATATGACAAAGGAATTTAAACATTTCATACAAAATGACAGTTAAACACAAGGAAGACAGTAATTTAAGAAATGAGGCACAAAATCTTGTTTTAAGGCATAAAATAAACAATTAGCACAATAACAGAAATATTACTTTCAATGTAAATGGATTAAAGTTTCCAGTCAAAGACAGAGATTGGCAGAATTGACACAAACACATGATCCAACTATATATTATCTACTTGAGGTCCAAGGAAACAAACAAGTTGAAAGTGAAAGCAGAGAAAAAGATACTCTGCAAAGAATAACACAAAGAGAGCAGAGGTTGACATATGAATATCAGATGCAACATGCTTTAAGTTAAAAAAGGTTACAAGAGACAAGGACATTATATACTTTAAAAAGTGTAATATAATGAAGGTATATATGACATTATATATATAACAAGGGGCTTCCCTGATGGCTTAGTGAGTAAAGAATCCTCCTGCAAAGCAGGAAACACACGAGATATCCCTGAGTCGGGAAGATTTCCTGGAAAAGGAAATGGCAATCTGCTCCAGTATTCTTGCTTGGAAAATGTCATGGACAGAGGAGCCTGGTGGGCTACAGTCCAGAGTCACAAAGAGTCACACACAACGTAGCATGCAGGCACAGGCAATGTAACAAAGGTATAATACTAGCAAGAAGATATAGCAATTATAAATATTTACATATCTAATGACAGGTCATCAAAACACATGAAGCAAATACTGACAGAACTGAAGACAGAAATATAGTTCTCCCATAATACCTGGAGAATTAAATATCTCCTCCACAATAATGAAGTAAACCAACTAGACACAAGATAAGTAAAGAAACAGGATTTAATTAACACAGTAAACCACAGATCTAACAAATATACACAGATCACTCTAGCTAATAACAATAGAACATTATTCACAAGTGCACTTGGAACATTTTACAGGATAGACACTATGTTAGGTTACAAATTAAGTCTCAACAGATTTAAAATGGCAGATATTACACAAAGCATCTTCTCTAACCATAACAGGATGAAGTTGAAATCAAAAGGAAAACCGAAGAATTCTCAAAACTGTGAAAATTAACCAAAAGACTTTGAAACAATCAATGGATCAAAGAAGAAATCAAGAGGGAAATTAGAAAATACTTGAGATAAATGAATAGAAAAATATGACTTATGAAAACCTATGAGAGGTAGTGAAAGTGGTTCAAAGGAAAAATGTTACAGGTATAAGTGCTTACGCTAAAGAAAAGAAACCAACTGCTCAATTGCCTATCTTAAGGAATCAAGAAGAAAGAACAAACTAAACCCAAAACTAGCAGAAAGAATGAAATGATAAAGATCACAGTGGAGACAAAAAAATTCTTAAAAACAGAGAAAATTAATGAAACTAAAAATTAGTTCTTTGAAGATATCAAAAAGTTAACAAATCTTCAGTAAGATAGACAAAGAAAAAAAAAGAAGACAGATTATGAAAAGAAAGTGCGCACATTACTACTGATTCAGTTCAGTTCAGTTAAGTCGCTCAGTAGTGTCTGACTCATTGTGACCCCATGGATTGCAGCACGCCACGCATCCCTGTCCATCATCAACTCCCAGAGTTTACGCAAACTCATGTCCAATGAATCAGTGATGCCATCCAACCATCTCATCTTCTGTTGTCCCCTTCTCCTCTCACCTTCAATCTTTACCAGCATCAGGGTTTTTTCAAATGAGCCAGCTCTTCGCATCAGCTGACCAAAGTATTGGAGTTTTAGCTTCAACATCAGTCCATCCAATGAACATTCAGGACTGATTTCGTTTAGGATGGACAGGCTGGAATTCCTTGCAGTCCAAGGGACTCTCAAAAGTCTTCTCCAACACCACAGCTCAAAAGCATCAACTTTTCGGTGCTCAGTTTTTTTATACTTCAACTTTCACATCCATACATGACTATTGGAAAAACCGTAGCCTTCACGAGACGGACCTTTGTTGAGAAAGTAATGTCTCTGCTTTTTAATATGCTGTCTAGGTTGGTCATAACTTTACTTCCATCTGCAGTGATTTTGGAGCCCAAAAAAATAAAGTCTGCCACTGTTTCCACTGTTTCTCCATCTATTTGCCATGAAATGATGGGAACAGATGCCATAATCTTTGCTTTCTGAATATTGAGCTTTAAGCCAACTTTTTCACTCTCCTCTTTCACTTTCATTAAGAGGCTCTTTAGCTCTTCTTCACTTTCTGCCATAAGGGTGGTGTCATCTGCATATCTGANGAGCAGATCCAACCCAAGCTTCATCCTGCATCCTCAGCCAATGCAGCCCAGCTTCCAGTGAGTGCTGGCTGTGTGGACCCTGGGTGGGTGCCCGGGGGCATGCTCCCGCCCACAGAACACCCCCAGTGGCCGAGCGGAGTCACCACCCCCAGCCCACAGGGTGAGAGCCAGGCCGCAAGTGGCAGGCTGCTCCAGAAAATGAAAACACCGCGTCTGGTGGCAGAGCCATGAGAGGCAGGCCTTTGTCCGTGGGTTTGATAGGAGCTGGGGGTTGAAGAAAATCCTGTGGTGGCAGGCACTGGGGGTGGTGTCTACAGAGACATCTGAGGAAAACCTCCAACAGAAGAGTTTTAAACCCCATTAACCAGGAAACCCATTAACCAGATCATTTATTTCCTGATTATTCCATTAAGCAAAAATTTCTGGATTATGTTTTGATGGGCTGTGATGAAATCCCAGGCAGTGTTTCTTTAATGAGGGTGGGGGGGGACTTTCCCCGGAGAATGGGGGAGCCACCTGCCTCGGGACTGGACTGGGAGTGTCAGCAAGACCCTGGCCAGGGTGGTGGGGATGAAGCCGGATGGTGAGCACAGAGCCAGCTAGGCCCCGGCGGGAGTTTGGCCTTGGAGTGTGAGCAGCAGTGGGCTTGCTGGGCTGGGAGGCTGCTCTGCTCTGGGGTGAGCGGGAGGCACCCCTGCTGTGGGCAGCGTCAGCACAGGTCTGGTGTCTCTCGGGTCCGAGGGCGTCTCATCCCAGCTGCGTCGTGAGACGCATTCGCGTTTGTGCCCAGGCCCCTCTGGGCTCCAGGGAAGAACCTGGTGTTGTTCAGCCAGTGGGACCCCTCCTCCCGGCAGGGGAAGGGTCCCCTGGCCGGCCCTCGGTGACTGCACGCATGGCTGGGAGGGGTCCCAGGGCCTAGGCTCAGCGGACAGTCATCCTACCTGTTTTCGCTGCACAGACAGCGGATCTGAGTGGCCAACGGGGGCCAGGGTGGGAAGGCGTCATCACAGAAGAAAATGTACCCAGCTCACTGAGCAGGGGAGGCGAGCGGGGCGCCCAAGGGAGCAGGGGACCCTCGCTCCTGGCACAACCCGACGGCTGAGGGGGTGGGAGGGTGGGATCACCAGCCTTGCCCCCCAAGGCTCAGTGACTGGCTGTCACCCAGTGAGCGGTGCAGGTGTCTCCACAATGGGGCTCCTGCTCTGTTCCGGAAGCTTCTGTGCCAAGGCCCCAGTCCCCACCGTGCGTGTCACTGTGATGTGGAGGATGGGGGCATGTGGCCTCGCTGACTTCACTGCCCTGAAATGAGGTGCCAGGAGCCTCAAGCTCCACATACCGTCAGTCAAGGCAGCTGGAGGTGGAGGACACGGGGGACAACGGCCCCCCAGGCTGCCAGCTTGACCCCACACTCTTGAGGCTGATGCAACACAGGTCTGTGCTGACCCAGCTAGGCATCTACACCTCCTCCTCTGTACCTGAGAAGACAGGCGTGAGCCTCCAAGTCACGCAGACCATGCTCCGACATGATGAAGCCAGCTTACAGGGACCTGGGGTGCTGGGGTCTGGCCTGCTGCTCAGGGCCCCCTCTCACGTGGCTAAGGGCGGAGCTGATGCCACGCTCTCTGGATTCTGTCCTCTGCATGGAAAGAGCAGCCCTGCAGGCAGGTGGCCCTGGGCCAGGAAGTGTCCAAGGTCACCGTCTCCTGTCTTCCTCTTCAAGAGAAGAAGCTGCAGGCCTGGGGCTGCGCTCACACCCTGTGCCCCCCGAGGCAGCCAGCTGCCTGTCCTCGGTCAGCAGGACCTGCTCCCCAGCCCCATCACTGCCACAGGGGCCCCATAACCTGCTGAGGCTGCTGCCTAGAGGCCCCGGGGGTAAGGAAGGGGTGTTACTGACGACCTGGGGAAAGGGGAGGTCAGGCCCCAGGAAGGGTGAGACAGGACAGAGGCCACCAGCAGGGATGGTTCTGGAGGCTGAGTTGGGGGAGGAGCCACGGGTGCTGGGGTGGGAGGGAAACGAAGGAGAAACCAGGGTCCCTACGCAAGCTCAACCCCAGGACCCCAGCACGTCCACCAGGGCTGAGTTCCCAGGGCCCCCCGGTCCTAACAGAGCAGCTCTGGCCTCCCGTTCCTCCAGCCTTGGCCTCGAAACCACCCGTAGGCCCCTCACCGGGGGCCACCTGGTCCTCCCGCCCCAAGGCCCTGGGCGGGCACCTGTCTCCACCTGAGTCCTCTGCCTGCCTCGGCCCATCCTGTCCTTCCGACTTCTGACCGGAGCCCCCGAGCCAGCCAACCACCCACCTGGGTATTTTTTCCCTCAAGAAGACATTGTTTATTTTATCTACTTTTGGTTCTGCTTTACCTGTTCCTTGTCACCTGGATCTCCTGCCAATCCTTTCAGTACCTCCTGTTGGGACCTGCCCAGTAATTCTGGCAAATTGGTCCCAATTAGTACAATTGTAAACCCGTGGGCACCAGGCCCCAACCCAGGTGCCGGGCCGTGAGGAGGGAAAGTAGGAACATGGCTCAAAGCAAGAGCAGGCACTGATGCGGGCTGTTAGCTCCCTGGGCTGCCTTCACCCGTCCCTGTACCGGGCAGCCTTAGCCACGCAGATCCTGCCTCACGGGCTGGCGGGTGGGTGGCCTGGGCCCCTCCAAGCCGGGAGGGGGCGCCTCATCCTGGCCTCTCCCCCAGCTCCTGGCGGCCGACTGAAATCCAGGGCGTCCCTGCTCTCTGTCTCTGTGGTCATATGGCCTCTTCCTGGGTGTGTCCATGTCCAAATGTGCCCTTTCCTCAAGGGCAGCCCTCGTGCTGGGCGCAGGCCACCCTGCTCCAGCACAAGCTCATCTCAGTCACGTGTGCAGAAGGGCCCCCTTAGGGACCCCGGGGTTGGACTTGAGCGTGTGTCTGGGAGACACCCTCATCCCTGGGGGTGCCTGACGCCGCTGCCAGGCCTGCCCACATGCTGCCCAGTCGGTCAGCCTGGCCCACGGGCCTCCATGCTGCTCCTTGCCCCCACCCCAACCCTCCACCTAGGCCAGGCCTCCACTCCTCCTCTGTCTCCTTTTCGTCACCGAAACTGAATATATTTGCACCTTTCTTGGTAACAGGACAATTCACCACCACTGAAACCACTCCAGTTACAGAGGATAACGGAGCGTGAGTGTGCTCAGCCATCTTTCTTTCAAGTCTTCATTTAATCTCCCGAGAAAAGTGAACGGCCAGGCAGGGCCTCTCTAGGAAATTACAGAAACGAAGGCCAGCACCCCTGACGGGCTCAGGCACGTCTTCGCGCTGGGCCTGGACCCCAGCCTCCAGCACCCCTTGCGGACGGAGCCACGTGGGATGACGGCACGCCGGGAGGCTCTGGACCGGAGGAACGGGGACTTTCTCTGACGTCCTCATCGTCCAGCTCTGCGTTCTGGCTCCAGAGCTGGCAGCCAATCGTCCCCGATCACCTGAGGCCGGATACTGCCCTGTTGCTCTTGTGCTAAATCCCTCTCACGTGTCATGCCCTGGAAGACGCGGTCCACGTGTCTACCAGGTCCCAAGAAGATCTGGCTGCCCTCGTCCAGAGACATGCAGCTCCAGGGGGCCCACAAGTCCCAGGGGAGGTGAGCCCGTCCCCATGGCTCACTGAGCACATACAGAAGTCCCCACGTCTGAGACCCCAAGGACCCCACACTGGCATCCCGGGAAGTGCTGGGCTACAGCCACCCTGCGGGCCCCTGTGTCTCCCTGTCACCCCCACTGTGGGGCCGCTCTGCCCCAGAGCTCACCAAGCCCCCGCCGCCACGCGTGGGGCTCAACCAGCCATGACTCAGCCCAGCAGGAATGTATTTTTTGGCACTGGCCCCGAGGAGCCGGCGCTGGCATCACCTCAGCACACGTGTGAGTCCCGACCGGGCAGCTCTGCTCAGCCACCACCCGGGGGTGGGGTGGGGGCCGCAGGCGCTGTGGGGACCCAGGTGGGCCCGGCCGGGACGGTCCTCCAGGGCTGGAGGAGCCGCTTTTATAGGATTAACAGCGACACCTGCGAAGTGGAGCGAGCAGAGAAACTCACGCTGACTTTTCCAAAGGCCGTCCAGGCTTTTGTCTGGTGACTTCAAAACGAGGCAAATGAAGCGCTAGATGTACCTGCAGTGTTTGGTGGGGCCAACTTCAACGGTCACACCCAGGCGGACACCTGCAGTGCCCGGCAGGGCGGCGGCTCCGTGACTCATGTGACCAGGAGCCACCCACTGAGTCACCGAGTCTGAGCCCTGCGCCGGCCGGGCCGTGGGAACCAGCCTCTCCCAGGTGGATCGGCTAGCCCGCTGCCCCGCGGACACAGGCGCTCACGGCCACTGCCTGCGCCGCCCAGGCTGAACCAGGTGAGGGCTTGACGTCTGCGAACAGCCGATCCCAAGTTACTGACCTCTGAGCGAATGTGTGGATGAGTAAACCGACAGGGGCGTGAACGTACATGAGGAGCCGTGTCAGGAGCAGCCCGAGACGAGGAGTCCCGCCCCGCCCACTCTGCAGGGGCCATGTCCTCCGTCCTAACTTGGGGGAAGGCTCACTCCTGTAACTCCCGGCTGTGAGGTGAGGCCCTGGACGGTGGCAGGTCGAGGCCCTGCACCAGGATGTGAGTCCGGCTCACTCCCCAAGCCACCTCAGGTTCCTCCTGCCCCTCGGTGCCCCAGCCTTGGGCACCGTCCCCATCCCACCTGTCAACCCTCCCAGTAGCTGACAACTCCACAGCTGGGTCTCCAGGGCCTGTATGCTCCCACACCCTCCTCCCTCCATGGGCGACACCACTGCCTGATCCCGGTGGCCTTCCCCGCTGAGCCCCATGCCCCAGGAACTGCTGCCCGCCCACCGCGTTCGCAGCCTGAGATGGGACCTCTGCCTTCCCAACTGGAGCTAATGGCTGGAAGGCGCTGGTGGGGTTTCAAGCCTCACTGGAGGATTGTCCATGCCAGCCTCCTTGAAACCATGCCATCCAAGAGCTGGCTTCGCTTCTGAGGAACCTTGGAAATTCCAGCATTGTCTAATGTGCTGCTTCACGCAGAGGACTCTCTTGGTGATAATCAATCTTTTTCAAAAGCTGCCCCCCAGCTTCTAAGGAAGGTAGCAGTGCAGCAGCCGCCCACCATTGGCAGAGGCCATTCCTGCCCCAGGGTCGCTCATAAGTTTCATGTGCTTGTACAGAAGCTTCTCTCCGCTAGAGAAACCAAGTGAGGAGCGAGCCCCAGTCCGGTGTGGCCACGGCCACATCTAACTGCAGATCCCTGGCTGGCTGGGAAGATGCTCACCTTCATGACCCTTCAGTGGATGGTGGCTGACCTCAGAAGGCTGGCCAGCGGTCCCAGGGCTAAGACCCACCCCTGAACGTCCCTGCCCAGTGGCCTGACCCCAACCCTTGGTGAGACTGTGCAACATCCCAAGTATGAACCGATGCTTAAACTACACCCTGCTTATCTCCCTAAATGCCAAGCAGCAGATGGAAAGCACATTTCAGGACACTGGGAGTCCTGCAAACATGGAGACGTTTCTTGATTTATTCCCAGCTCTTGAGTCAACAGCTGTTTGAAGCTTCCATGAGGTGGGGTCACAGGGGCTTCGACGGGGGAGCCTGCCACTGGGAGAGGGTGACTTCTTCCCCCGCCCCTTCCCTCCTTCTTTTCTTCTCTATCCCTTCTTTCATGTTGCAAAAAGACAGCGCATCTCTGGGGGATGCTCTGTGACCAGCACGTGGGGAGACTGTCCACTCCCTGCAGGGCCTGGAAAGAGGGGGCCAGGAGGATCCTTCTTGGGGGTCTGGAGGCCTGTGGTGGTGACAGCTAGCAGCTGACCATGATAAGGGTGTCATGCAGCCCTAGAAGGACAGCCCAGAGCTGCATCTGCAGGGGAGCTGAGCATGGCCTCCAGAGACAGCTGAGACCGCTGGGCGCGGGCCAGTGACTCCAGGAACCGCCACTGTTCCCTGGGCACAGGGCAGATCCCACACCTGGCTAACGCTCAGAAGGTGGGGTCGGCCCATGCTGGCTGATGCTGCTGGGAAGTGAGACCCGGCTTGAGAAGGGTGGGGCAGGGGCCTAGAGAGGTGGGTTCGGTTCCTGCCACCACAACAGGAGCTCTGTTGGGCCGCTGCCCCCAGGGCCCAGAGGGCAGCCCGGTGTACCCCGTCAAGGACCAGGGAGATGAGCCCAGGAGACGACTGAAGAGCAGCCTGCAGCTCGGGGGCGGGGCCCTGAAAGGCTTAATGGCTTCAGCAGGACGTTCCTAATTGTCTGTGAAATTGAGGATCTATTTTCAGATACGACTTCAAGAAGTGAATTCCTCCAGGAGCTGAAGGGGCCGCTGCTCCTCCCTCCTCAGGCTGGTCGGGGCTGCTCACACTGACCCCCGCCCCAGCCGGGGCACCCGGCCCGCTAAGGCCAACACAGCAGAGTGCGGGGAGGGGAGCCAGGCCTCGGGAAGAGCCGGGCCCCAGGAAGAGCTGCGCCCAGACCAGAGGCTCCTCCGCAGGAGGGATCCAGCTGCACCAGGTCCAGCCCGGCCCCAAGGCCCCAGCATCGGCTGTTCTCCATGGTGGCACCTTCTCCTGGGCCAGCCGGGGGCCTTCGGTTCAACACACAGACCCCTGGGTGGGGGCCTCCCAGGGCTGAGAGCGAGGCAGGGCAGCACAGAACGAGGAACATCCCGGCTGCTCTGGAGGCAAGCTTGGCTTTACAGAAAAGTGAAGCAAAGGCCCTGCCACCCGCCTCTCCCTGCTGAGGGCTGAGCGCGCGGCCCCCAGTGGTCGGATCCTGCTCCCGGTCCTCAGGTTCCAGCCTCTGACCTCCATCTGGGCGGTGGCCATTCAGCCTCGAACAGTTCGGTGATGTTCCTTGGAATACATGCTGCTCTGGTGGGGGTGGGGGGTGGTGAGGACGCAGCACGTATGGTTCCCATTGGACCCCACAGGTTGGCACCAAGGAGAAGGGGATGCATGCTGGGCTGGACGAGGTACAGGGCACAGTGTAGGGCGTGGACAGGACAATGACCATTAGGGCAAGACCTGGGGACCTAGTCGGCCACCTTAAACCTCCTTAATGAATCCCGCACTGCAGACCACAGCCTCCCCGAGTCCCCATGGAAACCCCAAGGGTTCTCTTGTGAGTCCTGGATGGGGTGGGAACCCCTGCGGGCCATGCCACTCTGGGGTGGAGCCAGGCCTGCCAGGAGCCTGCAGGGAGGTGACAGTCCCTTGAGGGCGGCCAGAAAGATGACCAGGCTCTGCCCACAGAGGCACCCCCAACTTCAGCCAGACCCAAAGCAGGAAGGCAGTTTCGGGGCCGACCACACATAGACAAAGCACAGCAGAACCTCTGCCAGCTGCTATGGACAGCTCTGAAAAAAATTTTAACTACATTTTCCAAGCTGTCTCCACCAGATCATGTTCCATGTAAAACCAGAGAGAAAATGAAGGTTAGGGTGAAAGCAGAATAAAGTGGGGCCACTGAGAAGCCTGCCCACATTGAGCAGCATCCCCTGTAGCTGAGCACACAGAGCTCTGTGCTCTTCAACTGGGCTCCCGATGCACACCCCACGGGATGGGCAGAGATCCACAGGGATGCAGGTGCCCATGTTTGTGGAGTCTTGGTATCATCTGGGCAGTGGGGCAGCAGCAGTATGTGGCCCTGATGCTGTTGTGAGGAGTAACACGGGTCAAACGTGGAGGCCTGCGTGCCCCAGGAGCTCAGGAAGCACTGCTTCTTCAACTGCTCAATTATTCATTCTCTGCAGGGGGTCAGACTTGTTGCCATGGGTTGGCATTTCACATTCTTCCCCATCACATGGCCTCATGACCTCATGACCTCCTATTTCACTCACACGTCCAAAACCAGGTCTTAAGAAATAACCCATCTGAGAGCTTTCTTTTCTGTGCAGACTCCAATTGGTGCCACGTATGGTGCATCAACATTGCTTAAAACCTGGTACCAGATACAGCTGTGCTTCCACAGGCTAACAGATCAAGTTGATCAAAGGGTCCCAGTAAATATTAGAAAGTGTACACAAAGCCAAGTTAAAGGATGAGATTTTAATTTACAGTTTCTTGTTATGCTAATAACTTTTTTCAGTACAACACTGAGAAGTGTTCTAAATCTGCAAAATCAAATTGTGCCCTTCTCCAAATAACCCCAAATGAATACTTCTTCAGTAATTAACAAACCAAGATTCAAGCCAACACATCTCCAAGGTCCAATCCAACTCCAAAGTTAATCAACCCAAACAGAATGACAGAAACCACGTCATTAGGGACCTAGAAGCCCTGAAGAGTCGAGGCTTCTAACTGGGTTTCCTCATGTCCCCTGACTCTGTTCCGTGCCTGCATGGGGGACGCATCCAGCTTACAGGGCCACACAATCCCCACGTGGTCTGTTTGTGGAATTTGCTGTGGACCTTGTGGTGTATCTTCAGGTGTGTTTTGACCAAATAGCACCAATAGGCTGGATAAGAAGCTTACCGTATTTCTGCCCCAGGAATCCCTGCAACCCTGAATTCCTTGGGGAAGGAGTTAATTGCTCTGAGTCTGCTGAGCAAACAGTATTTGTGTCTTCTGTGTGGGTGCACACACGTTGGAGGAGGAATATCTACAATGTCCTTGTATTTGAAGCCAGGGGTGAACAGATGTGAACAAGCAGGAGGCAGCTTTGATGATGTGACTTCCAGCTTTTCATCTCATGGCTCCTGGGAAGCTGTCCGGGAACCACTGCTGACTCTTTTAGTGGGACACCTGGGAGGGCTCTGGGACAGGCCATTGAGAGAAGGGGACTGGGTTCGACCAGACCAGAAGCAGACTCACCAAAGACAGAGCAGCCCCAGCCCTCAGCAGGGACCCCAGAGAAGGGGTTAG
The DNA here is from genome assembly GCA_006461725.1 of Moschus chrysogaster. Taxonomy (NCBI): domain Eukaryota; kingdom Metazoa; phylum Chordata; class Mammalia; order Artiodactyla; family Moschidae; genus Moschus; species Moschus chrysogaster. The sequence goes on along the minus strand of SPDY01014853.1, from coordinate 157,583 downwards.
GGTTAGGGTTAGGGTGGCAAGCGCCAGGCGAGATCTTCACACCAGATGCTGGAGGTTAGAAAGAGCACCTGCCATCCACCAGTCTTTACAACAGCTTCTGGAAGCCACAGCTCATGTGAACATCACACACTCTATGCAGATTATGGAGGGGAGCAGTCAGAGTTGTCACAGAATTACACTGCAGCCCTAAATAGCAACACGGAACTCAGGAGATGATGAGCAATGCTTGACTGTTTCTCGAAAATCATCTCCTACCTTTTTAGGAACTGCTTTATCAACCAAGCACAGAGGAAAAGCTACTTTCAGATGTGTGTGGAAGCTCCTAGAGGATGCACTCCAGCCACCTGAGAGCATGAACCATGGAAGAGGAAGCCTGGGGCCAGAAACCGGGCACCCAGCACCTGCAGGAGGCCAAGGGCTCTGAGGACCATGGGAGAGGATGTCCTGGGTGATGGATTTCCAGTGGCCAGGTTCGTGTGTGAGAGCAGAGTGCTCAGCTGGACATCCCCCAGGAAGACCTGGAACCAGCAAAAAGTCTGGTGCATCCACAGGGGATGGACCCAGGCCCATCCCCTGTGGTTTCACTGTCCTAAGCACTTGGTCCTCCTTTGTGGTTGAAATGGTTGCTTCAGCCCCTGCTGCCAAGGCCACTGCCCTTCCCACCCACTCAGCAGTACACCTGGTGCCAGGGGACCCTGGAGATTTACCCAGATGCCCAGTGACTGCTACAAAAGATGTCTTGAGAAAACTGGAGGAAGTGGAATGTTGAGGGTGACGGTTATCTCAGCTGGGTATGAAAGTGATGTTGGGTGATGTTGAGAAAAAGCCCATGGCTAAGAGGCAGGAGCTCAAGTACTGATGGATGAAACAATGTGATGACTGAAATTTGTTTCAGACTCCAAGTGTGTTTATTTGTATTATGTAAACTTGTTCAGTTTAAAAATAAGTCTTAAAAAGTCAAAGAATGTCTCTTGTCTAGAAGAGGAGGATGGCAATGCCAGGGGTGACAACCCTGCTGCCTGTCCAGGTGTCCCCATCCAGGTGTCCCCAGCCTGGTGTCCCTGGCCAGGTATCCCCAGCCTGGTGTCCCTGGCCAGGTGTCCCCTGTGGCATCCATGTGGACATAACAAGGCCACACCCATGATGAGTCACCTACTCGCAGTGTGGGGAATTCAGGGTTCAAAACCCTGAGCCTTCACCTTCGATAATAGAACGTCAGCAGATTGCTGAAATCTTAAGAATTAAATCTTAAAAATCTTAAATTGACAGTGAATTGACAAAAAATTGACATTTTTTAAAAAATTGGAGGTAAAATGAAAAGGAAGTTGAAAGAAACGAAACAGGGGTCTTCAGTGAGCGAGAGTGAGGGGAGTGACCATTGTGCTGTTTCGCTGGGGCTACTGTCGCTCTGAGTATGAAAATGCATCTAAATGTAAAAGAGTGTGTCACTTTAATTAAAAAGTAAAGAAAACAATGCACTGATGTTTAAAGAATAGTCTAAAGCAAGGGGACCTTACTGTGTGTATGAGGAAGAAATGTGAACAAAACACAGGGGTGCACAGAAACACCCCAACACCCGCACCCAGTCCTTCCCCCCAGGCACAGGCTCCACAGAGTGACCCACTCTCCCTGAGCCCTCGCGGACCTTGAGGCCGGGGAACAAGGTGCCCTCGAGCGGGGTCCCAGACTGCCAGACCTGCCCTTTAACACCTGCCAAGCATCCCTGCTTCAAGAGGGGCCTGTGCCTGCTTCTCCATACAGACCTGCCTGCTGGGCAATCTCCAGCCACCCGTACTGAGCCGTCCCCACCACGTGGAAGGAAAAAGAAGAATGAATGGTTTAACCCCTAAATGGTTAGGATCTGAAAAATAGGATCTGGTGAAGATTAAACTAAATTGCAGACCTAATTGCCTTCACTTAAAATAATATTAAAGCAAATGCGATGCTGTGTTTAACTTGGAGGCTCGGCGCCTCCGGCAGCATAGTTCTGCTCTGGCTTCTCACTGGGGGAGGAGGTGGGTCTGCCCTACAGACCACTTGTGCAAAATACGTGAAATGGAGTCCTCGATGTCTGTTAAGTTAAAGAAGTACTTTTAAATGAGGCAAACGGCCACTGTGGGTAATTCTTTACCCCCAAACAAACAACCCCTACCAATGAGAGAAGAGCCTCAGGGTTGGGGGGCGCAAATGTCATATGGGCCCCGAAGCACACCCAGCCTGCTGCTGCCTCGGGGCCTGGAGGCCTGGGTGCGAGGGCGGGAACCATGACTCAGGGCCTCCGGCTCCCGGGCCCCCGTCCAGGCACACAGGCCCACAGGGGCTGAGGTGGGCCGCGGGGGCCACGGGTACTGTGCTGACCGTGAAGGCCAGAGCCTCCCTCTAGGCACGGGGCTCAGAGGCCGAGACGGGGACGCCTTCTGGAAGAATCCAAGGGGCCACAGAGCAGTTGCCACGGCCAAGCAGGCCTTTGGAAGGAGCTGTGTGCAAAGGTGCAAAACAGAGTGAGGAGCCCGGTTCTGAACCGCCTTCCCCTGCATTCTGCAGTGTCTGAGTTCACTCCCAAAGTGACCTCCCTCAGAGCTGCCGCAACAGCTGTTCACAGGGAGAGGGCGGACGCCCGCCCAACCCTGCCCGGCCGCCCACAGCGAGGCCGAGGGGTCTTGGTCTCCCAGGGCTGCCCGGGGGAGGGGCGGGGGCTGGACAAAGGGGCACCACACGCGGGTACCCAGTCAGCTAGGCAGAAGCCACTCATTTTCAGTCATCCCAAGTCAACTGGAAGAAAGAAAAGCGAGAGAGAGACAGAGAGGGAAGTGGGGTAGAAGGTGAAAAAACACGTTCATAAATCTGGGATCTGGTTTTATTGTTTTTATTGGTGCTTCTACTTCAGATTTTCAGTTTGGAAAAATACTCTTACGCATTCCAGGCACCTCAGTGCTGGCTGAGAGATGATGATAAATGCAAAAAGCTTTTAAAAAAAGGAAAGTCCTGCTCAGATCCAGGAGAACAAATCCCGTCAACTTGCCTTGGGCACTTCGTCACATTGACACTGAAAGGTTTACTTGAGCGTCTCCACTGTCTCATCCTACTCCTCGTTGGTGGGTGAGACCCGCCAAGGGAAGCCGCCCTGCGCTTCTGGTCTCCCCAGTGTGTCCGGGGCGGGTCTGTGGGGAGCTCTTGACTGAGGCTCCAGTGGGGAGCTTCCTCCATGTGGAACAATTCAGAGGAAAGGTTTCAAATGAGCGGGAGTGAAAAAGCACATGCCTACGACAGACTGGGGCTGGCCCTGGCAGGTGGGGAGGAGCACGCGGGGTGCGTGTCGGGTGAGGGAGGGAGAGAGGTCCCAGGAACACAGAGCTCCTTGTTCGGGGCCGATCTGAGGATTGGGCCTAAACTGGGAGGCCTTTCACACGCGGCTGTGGTTTGCCATGAAAAGACTCTTTTGGCCGAGCTGTGTGAGTCTGTGTGTACGGTGGGTGTGCGTGGCTCACAGATGCCAAGCCTGAATAGGTGGGTTTTAATTTGCTCCAGCTGTGCTGGCTGGCCCGCTCTCCCACCAGCACGGACGGCGAAAAAGTGATGGGGGTGGAATCCCTTTGAAGCAGCTGCAAGTCATTCGCTCACATAAACTGAAATGAGAAGAGGGTGAAAAACCCAAGCTTGCAATTCTGCCTTCTCCCCCATCTGTGCTCAACGACTCAGGGAGACAGCCGCCCAAACAGAGCTGCCCTCGGGGCCGGCTGCTGCCGGGAAGGAAGAAAGGCGATCACTCTAAGCCCAGGTATTTGGTGAGCCAGAGGCCAGCCTGGGGGACGCGGGCGCCAGCAACACCTCCAGTTGGCGGCCACTCTTGGCAGCCATGTCCCCACCAGCACATCCTGGTGAGTCGTCAGGCCTGGACGCCGCGGAGGGGGTCCGGTCACCGAGGGGCCCAGCCCCCAGTGCCGGCAGGATGGGACTCCCCACATGGACTACTGGGCACCCTGCCTGCCCACGTGATTGCCCAGGGCAGGTCCTCCCAGGACTGCCTGGCGGCCAACAGAGAACAGGGGCAGGCGGGGCCCAGAACGTCCAGGGAAAGTGACTGCCAAGGGCTCTCAGGCCAGCCTGTGGCAGAGGGGTTGGCATCCCTACACCCAGCCTGGGCAGAACCCCTTCTGCCCACCCCATCCACATCCCAAGTCTGGCCAACTCCAGCATCTGCAGGACCGCCAGGAGGCCCGGGGCTGAAGGCACTGGTCCACACATCTGGCCACATGCTCCCCTGCTGGTCTGAGTGTTCACTCCGGGGGCAGTGAGGCCCAGTCTTGCAGGACAGGGCTTTGAAGGATGTTGAGGAGTTTTCCGTGGGAGAAGCATTCCCCCACGTGGTGTGAAAGAGCACCAAGTGGTCAAGCATCTGACCTCTAAAAATCACGAGACTCTCCATGGCTGAAGGGCAGGTATGTGAAGACAGCAAGAGTTGAGTGGGAAGGCAGCCCGGGGTCCAGCCTCCTCCCCGGCCCGTGCACACTGGGGCCACGTTGGGGTCGGTTTCGAGGCTGGGAGAGCGGTCTAGGGGCAGGTGTGTGGGGCACTTCCCGGGCCTGGCGAGGCTGCCGACATCTGCTCATAGGGTCTGGGGGGTTACAGCTCTCGGTGAGGGTTCCGGCTGCTGAGTGCCTGGGGGGCAGCCCTGGAAATTGGCGCAGAGTCGCCCTCGAGACCGTCTGGTAACTCTGTCTTTAATCTCTTTCTGCTGAAAACTGTTAAAGTGATTTAGCTTCCAAGACTTAGCCATGGGCCACCAGGCTCACAGGGGAAGGAGCAGGCTGGGCGCAGGGGCTGCAGTCACTCCGCTCACGGACGTGGACTGAGGATGCTGCTGGCACAGTAGGTGCTCAAGGCACACCAGCAGAAAGGGAAAGATGGACGCTTTCACCTTGCCACAGCAGGGGGTGGACTGGAGCCGAGGGCCTGGGATGGGAGGACCAGGGAGAAAACCGAGGAACTGGCAGAAAGGGGTGGAGGGCCGCTCTAGCTTGGGATGGACGTGTGCCGACTGGTGGGCTGGGGCACGAGAGGAGGTAGGACAGTCACACGACTGCAGCCGAGGGCACAGGGCAGGCCCCGCATCCGGGGACACGCTTTCAGCTGGGGGTTCCTGGGAGGGAGGCTGGGCGGGGGAGGCATTAGGATGAGCGAGGCCCTGGCTCCAAGGCCCCAGCTCCCTAGATGGCTGCTCCCTGAGCTGCGTCATGCTCGGTGCTAAACTCCCTGATCCAACAGCCCTCAAGAGCTGTAGTTCCTTCCACCTTCTCTCGAGTGTGCAGGGGGCAGGTGAGGGTCAGAGCTAGGCTACCACAAGGGCGGATGGAGGCCGACTCCATCCCTCTTCCAGGGCCTGCCCCCTGAAGTTTCCAAGAAAGGCCCCAGGAATGCAGCCAATTAGAGACCTATTTGGGTAAATACGATTCTATTCTAAAAATGCAAATTGTGTGGACTACTAAAAAGCCATAAGTCATTCACACATTAGCGTGAATAAGGCCAGGGAGTTAACAATGCTGGTCTGAGTTCTTGGAGTGGGCTCTGCTGAAGAGGTCAGGCATGGGGTTGAGAGCTGGACCCCCACCCCCACCCCCTGCCTCCTGCTTCAGGGGGGCACCCAAGTGGCCGTGGGTGCAGCCCGAGACAGGGCAACAAGGGAAGTTCAGAACCAAGAAGTTTTAGTTGGAGAACTTCCTGTCCGCTTTTACAAAGTGTTCCCCAGCCACAGTCCCAGCTCCTCCGCAGAAACAGCTTTGTACACAAACCGGACGGATGGAGCCAAGAGCCTGGGAGTCCCAGCTCTGGGGGCTCCCCCAGCCCCAGCTCCAGCCCTCCTGGTCAGAGCAAGGACCAGCGCACAAAGATGATCCCTTTGCAGTCCAAGTCCTGCCTTAAAGCTTCCAAAGGAGCTCTGTACTTTGAACAATGTCAGTTTCTCTCAAATAACTCATAACAAACACAATGATATTACCGGAAAAGGCAAGCAGAACTATGAAATTTCGACACCTGCGAAAACTTGCAAAACATTACATTTATGTCTTCTCAAGACTGTAAATATGTCAACAACAACAAAAAAGTCAAGAGCAACTGCTTTTTTTACACAGGTTATTTCCCCTCATCTAAAAATTTGTTTTAAAAGACACATAAAATTTACCACCACCTCCATTTTTGGCGCACAGTTCAGTGGAATTAAGTACTTTCACGTTTCTGTGCAGCCAGCACCACCTTTTGTCCCCATGACTCTTTTCGTCTTGTAAAACTGGAACTCTGCACCCACCAAACACTCACTTGCACCCCACCCCCAGCCCTGGTCACCAGTCTACTTTCTGTCTACAGACTGGACGACTCTAAGTGCCTCGTACAGGTGGCATCATGCAGTATTTGTGCTTTCGTGGCTGGCTTACTTCACAGAGCGCAGCTTCCCCCAGGTTCACCATGCTGTGGCCTGAGTCAGAACTTCCTCCTCCTTCTTTTAATATTTATTTTTATTTGTTCGTTTGACTGTGCTGGTCTTTCGTTTCAGTGTGAGAACTTTTAGTCACAGCACCTGGGATCTAGTTCCCTGACCAGGGATTGAACCCAGGCTCTGCATTGGGAACATGGAGTCTTAGCGCCTGGTCCACCAGGGAAGTCCATTTCCTCCTCCTTTTAGGTGTGTCTGTTACCATATTTTGTTTATCTGTTCACCTGTCGATGGACACTTGGCTTGCTTCCACGAGTGAGTAATGCTGTTGTGAGTAATGCTGCTATGAACACGGGTGTACAATAAGTGCTCAAGACCCTGCTTTCAATTCTTCTGAGTATAACCCAGAAGTGGGATTTCTGGGTCATATAGAAATTCTACATTTAATTTTTTGAGGAACTGCCGGTCTGTCTGCACAGCAGCCACACCGTTTTACACTTTCACCAACAGCACACAAGGTTCCATCTCTCCATGCCCCTGCCAGCACTGGTTTCTGGCTCTAGGATAATAGCCATTCTAACAGGTGTGAAGTAGTGTCTCATCCTGATGAGAGATGTTGAGCATCTTTTCATGTGCTTATTGCCAGTTGTATGACTTCTTTGGAGAAGAGTCTATTCAGGTCCTTTGCCTACTTTTGAATCCAGTTGCTTGTTTTGTGTTGGTGAGTTTTAGGAGTTGTCTCTACATCCTTTTTCAGATGTATGATTTTCAAATATTTTCTCCCATTCAGTGGATTATCTTTTTATTCTGTTGATATTCTTTTGATGCACTTTTAAAAAAATTTTTCTTGAAATTCAATTTGTCCATTTTGCTTTGTTGCCTGTGCCTTTGGTGTCATATCCAAGAAATTACAGCCAAACCCAATGTCATGAAGTTTTTGTGTTGTTTTCTTCCAAGATTTTTGTGATTTTAGGTCTGATCATTTTGTGTTAATTTCTGTATATGGTGTGAGGTAGGGGTTCGACTTTGTTCTTTTCCATATGGATGTCCAGTTTTCCCAGCACCATTTGTTGAAAAGACTGTCCTCCCCATGGAATGGCCTCAGCTTCCTTGTTGAGAATCATATGACCTCACACATGAGGGTTTATTTCTGGGCTCTCAGTTCTGTCCTCGGGTCGTCATGGCTGCTTTGTGCCAGGACCACTCTGTTTTGATGACTGTAGCTTCAGGATGCATTTGGGAAACAGGAAGTTACATAGTCATTTTTAAAGTCATGGTGGGACTGTTGTCCCAGAAACTAAGGTGTGACCTTGGTTTGCCGGTTAAGTCCATCTCCTGAGGGAACAGAGCTGGGGAGCATATTGAGCGCAGTGTCCAGAGTTGGGCAGTTCTCCGGGTAGGCTGGGAAAGGCATGTGGAGAAGCTGACTCAAGGGCAGTGTGGTGACGGGGCTGCAGGGGCCGCTGGGCCTCTGGTCTGCTGGTGACAGGGGCCCCCCAGCAGCTCTGACCAGCACTGCCCCTGTGGATCTGATTTTCTTGAGCTGTGAGAGAGCAGGCAGTCAGGTGGGCCCCCGCCAAGGTCTTTGACTGCCCCTTCAGGTGACCCGTCACCAGGCTCCCATTCCCCTCCCACAGGGCCTCCAGGCCTCACCCCAGCAGCCTGTGAGAAATTCAGGGTTGCTCCCACTTCTCTGTTGTCAGGGTCAGACGTCTTAACGGGCTCCCACCACAGCGCTCATGAAGCTTACTTTGCTCCTAGATGCCATGAAATTTCCCTTTCCTGCATCTGTAGAAAATCAATGTAAAGATCACACATGTTCAGGACACACTCTGGCCACAAAACACCCGCAGCTGAGATTACACCCACTCCGGAGCTGAGGCTCAGGGCAGGAAGGCTTGGGAGCACTGCCCCCGCCCTCTGCCACGTGACGACGTCTGTGTCAATGTCTCTTCCTTTCTTGATGGTCCACAGCGTCTGGCCAGTCGGTGCCACTGCCAGGATGCGGCTGCCCCACGCAAGCTTCAAGCGCCAGCTTTGTTCTAGCGAAGTGGCACCTTTTCCAGCAAAACAAGGCCAGTCTTTCTTCAGTTTCCACTTTTTAAGCCAGAGGCCCGTCCCAGTGGAAGCACCAGAGTGTCTGCAGGCACCTCCGTCCACCTGCATGGCCAGATGATCCGAGGGGTGGACAGGCTATGTGTCCATGGGAGGCTTGTGGCTGTTTTCCCGAAGCTTCTTCCTCTGCAGTCCACGTCCCCGGCCCCAGGGAATCCTGGGGTGAACGCCCACCGGCCCCAGTCTGAAAAGCCCTGACCCTCGAAGCCTCAGGTTCAGGAAGTATCAGTCAGGCTCCAGTTCTGCCAAGTCGAGCGTTTGCCTGTGGAGCTGATTCTCCTCTGGCCTCGGAGCTCCGGACACGGCTGTTCTCGGAGGCCCGGGGCAGCTGCCAGCGGGGCCTGGGAGGGAAAGAGCATTCCAGGCTGGTGTGCAGAGGCCCAGACCCCGCGCCCCAGCAGCCCCTCCCCAATCCAGGGCAGGCCTGGCGGCCACCGACCTTCTCTCCATCTCCCTGGCCTGCCCACCTCCCTCTTCACTCAGGGGTCCTGCCGGTGGGAGGCGAGCTCTGGCTTTCGGCCACCCTGTGGCTTTTGGATGCGGCAGGCTTGAAATTAGTTCATGACGATCCAGACACACATGGCAGCTCGGAAACCACACAGCAACCCCGCCAGTGGAGGAGCCCCATCGCCAGGCAGCCACACTGAAATTTATGACAGCGACCTGGGCCTCGTCAGGCCGGTGACAGGGCGTCCGCGGAACCGCTGCTTAGTCACCCATTCGCTTGGCAAGACGGGCAGATGAGGAAACACGGGAAAGGTCAGACAGTAGGAGTTTGTCTAGACGCTCTATTTTGGATTCTCCATGCCGTGTGTCCTGTAGCAACCTCTGCAAACACCGTCTGTCAGCGACATCTTGAACGCATTGTTCTCCTGCGACAGGGCCCCTCTGTCTGCGCGCCAACCTGCCCGCCCTGTGCTCAACCACAGACTGCCTAGGCTTCAGTTTAGAAGCTGGAGGGAGACCCTTGGGAGGCCCCTCTCCCGCCTGGCTCCCACCCGGAAAGGACGCACCACTTGGGAGGAGGCCAAGCCCTCCAGAAGCGTGTCCAAGGCTCCGAGGCAAACACGCCAAGAAGCAGGAGTGGCTGTTCTCCCTCCAGGCTGAATGGGAAGGCTGTTTCTGGCCCCTCCTTAGTCATCTCTCAGATTCAGAGCAGAACTTCTGAGAGCTGAGGACAAGAAATCTCACATGGGACCCAGCCTCTAACTGCCCGAGTCCCGTCCTGAGCCGAGGACAGTGGAATAGTGAAGAGGATTCCAGGAAAACGGGCCGGCTTGGGCTGCACCCGCCTGCTCCGTCCCCAGCCCACACTCTGGGAGCCTGACCACACCCTGCCGCGTGGCCCTCAACCCTTCGGACACAGGCACCCCTGCAGACCAGGGTCTAGAGGGTGCAGGTCAGGGTGCCCGGACGCATACTGCAGAGCAGCCTGAGGGCCGTGGAGCGAGGGTCAGAGGCGCTGCTCTGGGGCGTCAGGCCAGGTGATGAGAGAGAACCGTCCCACAGGCTGCCGCTGCCGCCGCCTCATTCCTATCTCTTCTCTGCCCCTGGAAGCCTTCCTCAGGGAAGCAGGGAGGCCTGGCACGGCCACACCCACCTGCTGAGAGCTGAGGGCAGGCTGGCGGGCACTGGACCGAGGTCAAGGTGCAAGCAAGCCGGGTGCCAGCACCTGTGCCCCACGCCTCCCTGGGCTTCCTCTCCAGGCTCCTCCCGCGGGCCCTATGGGGCTGGTGCAAGCCAGTTGCTTTCACTGCTCAGAGCCTTGGCTTTCTGACCGCATGGACCAGGCTGCTCTCTGGAGGTTTCCCAAGTGGCCGGGCTGCACTCTTTCTTCCAGACAGCTCCCCAGACATCTCCAGGCGGGGCTGCATACATCCTTCTTACTTTGGAAACCTCAGAGCAGGTCCCCAGTCCACCTGGCTGCTGGCTCTCGAGGCCACCATGTCCTCCTTTTCACCTCCTGTGGGTCCAATGTCGTGGGGCCACAGGGCCTGGAATTCAGATTCTGAACAACTGCTCATATCACTTGAGGCTGCCAAACAGGTCAACACCGAGCTCATCCCCTGTACCTGGCAGGGATCTGTCCACCTCAGAAGGAACAAACCCACAAGAGGCCTGTGATCTGGACCCCGCAGACTGCACAGTGAGACCAAGTCGAACCAAAGTGGATTTGGAAGATCACCCTGCAGAGCACGGGAAGGGTGAGGACCTGAGCAGAGGGGGCACGTTTAGTGGGTCAGTCACCGCCATGGGAAGTGGAGCTTGACCCAACCAGTGGTTCAGGGAGACGATACAGAAATACCATGGACTCAGAGTCCCTGATGGAAGGACTGGGGTGTGCACACTGCCATGTGCACTGGTCACATAAGAGTCCCCCAGTGTCCACTCTTCTGCCCAAACAGGTTTCTCTCATTTGAGCATTCTGTAGAGACCATGCAAATTCTGTTGACAACCATGGAATTCGTGTCATAGACTGAATTAGCCATAAATTGGTAACTGCTGAAAAAACGCTAGGTACTGACTTTGAGCTTGAGACAGAGAGAAGGTCTTGGTTATTTGTCCTCACTGAACTCGCCTGGAAACACGGAAAACAAAGACAAGATGCAGACACTGTGTCTGACCAGATGCAGGCACTGGGCATCTTAAACCTTCTGCATGGGGAGATACACCGCTCAGAGATTGTACCAGGACTGCAAACAGGCTCAGAAGAGACCTGGATTGCTCAGGCAGACGATGCAGGACACTGAATTCTGCACGTAGGTGGATACTCTGACATCAAAGCTCATGATCCTGGGATGGAAAATGGGACCAGGGCCATGGGTTGGCTAAGGGATCATCCCTGACTCTATTTAATGCCAGGGGACGGGGATGTGGGGCTGACAAGGAAACCCTTGCAGAGGCCTGTCGGTGAGGTGAGCAGGGAGGATCCCGCACAGTGATTCCCCTGCAGGACTAATCTCTGTTGCCGGCGGGCAGAAGTCCACGTAAAGCCAGGCGAGTGGTCCCGCCAGGTGCATAGACATGTGAGGCTCTGCTGAGAACCAGGCTATGGCCATCAGTCCTAGGACACTGCCTTGACCCCCTCCCGCCTGGACCTCTTGCAAATGGACAGTCTGCAGAGAACTCACCATGTTCAGTGAGGACTAATGATCCAAAAGGATCCATTCAAAGATACTGCAGGAAGCAAGGAAAAAGAATATAAAAAAACAAACGGCAAGGAACACATACCATCAAAGAATACCCAGGGTGGGTGAAGTCATGTTGACTTAGTGACATAAATGCAAAGAAATGAGGGCCACACTCAATTTAAACAAGAGCTCAAGCAGAGATACAAGAGCTCGTGGAGAACTGCTGAGACACTGAAGGAAAGGAAAAATTAAGCAGCAGAAGTTAGCAAAGACATGCAAAAGGAAAATAAAACTGCCACAGCATTAGAACCCAGAGAAGCTGAAAATAGGAAGCTGAAGAAAACACAGAAAAGTCAGCAAGACAAACCTGCCATGAACAGAGGAGATGAAAAGATCAGAGAGAAAATATGAAAATNTAAATGCAAAGAAATGAGGGCCACACTCAATTTAAACAAGAGCTCAAGCAGAGATACAAGAGCTCGTGGAGAACTGCTGAGACACTGAAGGAAAGGAAAAATTAAGCAGCAGAAGTTAGCAAAGACATGCAAAAGGAAAATAAAACTGCCACAGCATTAGAACCCAGAGAAGCTGAAAATAGGAAGCTGAAGAAAACACAGAAAAGTCAGCAAGACAAACCTGCCATGAACAGAGGAGATGAAAAGATCAGAGAGAAAATATGAAAATAGAAGACAAACCCTAAAGAACAGTGAACAGAACCTGTCTTATCTGTGATGTCCCAGTCCCTCTGAGGCACCCATGACCCCTGACCCCCTGCCGGGGGCTCCTCTGGCTGCTTCCCAGGTTTGTGGCCTGGCTCAGGGAGGAGTCAGAAGGGGGCTCAGTCACCTGCTCAGGGCGGAAACGAGACCCACTTCCAACCGTGTTTGCAGTGAGGCAGAGCATCTGCGAGCCAGCCACAGAGGGACAGAGAAGCACCATGGGGACGCCCCAGATACTTCACTGACCCCCGCTGTACCCCAATACCCCAGTACCCACTACACCCTGCACCCTGATGCGCCCCACTGGACCCCACTATACCAACTGCACTTCCAATGCATCCACTGCACCCCACAGCACCCTGTCCCCTACTGCACTCCCACTGAACCTGATTGGACCCCCTCTTTGGGAGGTCACAGCCAGGACCCCATGGGACTCTGGCATCCTCCTGCCTCTGACAGACAAGCACCCCAGAACCGGCTTCACCCCACCCGCCTCCCATGTGATGCCTGTGTCCATCCCATGCTGGTGAGTCCAGGACTGAAGCCTATCTCCACTCACTTGTTAAAGGCCCTGGACTAATGCAGCTCTGAAATTTGTTTGCTGAAGGTCAGGACAGAAAGAGACGGTCCGACTTTATGATGCCACAGCCCGGGGGCGGGGCTACTGCCCGGGGTCGGGCTTGCTGCCCAAGGCAGTTAGGGTGCTGTCCTGAGCAGACCTGTGCTGACAGGTACAAGGGCCACTCCGGGCGGCCAGGCTCCAAGAAGAGTCCTCGTTCAGCCACCATCTTCCCTGGGCCCGGTGGTGGGAGCCCTGTGACACCTCTCCTGGCAGGTCCCCATGCCCCATGTTCACAGGGCCCCATCTGCCTGTCCTCATCCTCGGCTGAACTGAGGGCTCAGGCCCCAGGACAGAGCTGGGCATCTATTGAGAGACCCAGGTTCTCATCTCAAACCATTTCATGAGAAACCGGCCTGAGTCGGGGAGGATATACAGCGAGAGAAGCCCGGGCAGCTGACCACCCCACCCCCCAGGGCCCTCCCTCATCCCTGTGCCCCCTGGGCGGGCACAAGATCAGCTCCAGGCAAGCCACCGGCAGCCCCCGAGGCCCCCCCACACACAAAGGCAGCTCTGTGGGCCCCGCTGGCATGGGGGGTCAGCCTGGCATCTGGGCTCCAGGAGGCTGCCCCCTTTCCAAAGACGCCCTCTGAGAGGTCTGGGGCAGAGCAGGCCTGGGTGGGGCCTGCCTCACCTTGGAGGCCCTGCCTGCCCTGCACCTCTGCAGGGCTGGATGGCTTCCCTTGAATTAGTGGTTCCGGCGGGCCTGGCCACCCCCAGAGCATGAGACCCTGCATGCTTGCCCGAATTCACGCCCCCTCAGGTACCTCTGCCAGGAGAAGCGAGGAGCCCCCACCTTGTCGCCTCTGAAAGGGAGCACTGAGGGGTTGGGGCCCCTCGAGACCAGGGTGGGCGGGTGGGAACCAGCCCAGGACGGGACGCAGCCCTCAGACATGTAACCAGGGCCCAGAAATGCCGGGGAGCCTACACCTGGCGGGGAACAAAGGAGGTGGGAGGCACATCTGAGCGGTGCCGGCGGGGCCTCGGGCGAGCTGTCCAATTACTGTCCGTGTGGGAGGCAGGTGTCGTAATGGAACCCCACAGGCGCGCTCAGCCGCTAATTAGCCATGACCNAAGATGCAGACACTGTGTCTGACCAGATGCAGGCACTGGGCATCTTAAACCTTCTGCATGGGGAGATACACCGCTCAGAGATTGTACCAGGACTGCAAACAGGCTCAGAAGAGACCTGGATTGCTCAGGCAGACGATGCAGGACACTGAATTCTGCACGTAGGTGGATACTCTGACATCAAAGCTCATGATCCTGGGATGGAAAATGGGCCAGGGCCATGGGTTGGCTAAGGGATCATCCCTGACTCTATTTAATGCCAGGGGACGGGGATGTGGGGCTGACAAGGAAACCCTTGCAGAGGCCTGTCGGTGAGGTGAGCAGGGAGGATCCCGCACAGTGATTCCCCTGCAGGACTAATCTCTGTTGCCGGCGGGCAGAAGTCCACGTAAAGCCAGGCGAGTGGTCCCGCCAGGTGCATAGACATGTGAGGCTCTGCTGAGAACCAGGCTATGGCCATCAGTCCTAGGACACTGCCTTGACCCCCTCCCGCCTGGACCTCTTGCAAATGGACAGTCTGCAGAGAACTCACCATGTTCAGTGAGGACTAATGATCCAAAAGGATCCATTCAAAGATACTGCAGGAAGCAAGGAAAAAGAATATAAAAAAACAAACGGCAAGGAACACATACCATCAAAGAATACCCAGGGTGGGTGAAGTCATGTTGACTTAGTGACATAAATGCAAAGAAATGAGGGCCACACTCAATTTAAACAAGAGCTCAAGCAGAGATACAAGAGCTCGTGGAGAACTGCTGAGACACTGAAGGAAAGGAAAAATTAAGCAGCAGAAGTTAGCAAAGACATGCAAAAGGAAAATAAAACTGCCACAGCATTAGAACCCAGAGAAGCTGAAAATAGGAAGCTGAAGAAAACACAGAAAAGTCAGCAAGACAAACCTGCCATGAACAGAGGAGATGAAAAGATCAGAGAGAAAATATGAAAATAGAAGACAAACCCTAAAGAACAGTGAACAGAACCTGTCTTATCTGTGATGTCCCAGTCCCTCTGAGGCACCCATGACCCCTGACCCCCTGCCGGGGGCTCCTCTGGCTGCTTCCCAGGTTTGTGGCCTGGCTCAGGGAGGAGTCAGAAGGGGGCTCAGTCACCTGCTCAGGGCGGAAACGAGACCCACTTCCAACCGTGTTTGCAGTGAGGCAGAGCATCTGCGAGCCAGCCACAGAGGGACAGAGAAGCACCATGGGGACGCCCCAGATACTTCACTGACCCCCGCTGTACCCCAATACCCCAGTACCCACTACACCCTGCACCCTGATGCGCCCCACTGGACCCCACTATACCAACTGCACTTCCAATGCATCCACTGCACCCCACAGCACCCTGTCCCCTACTGCACTCCCACTGAACCTGATTGGACCCCCTCTTTGGGAGGTCACAGCCAGGACCCCATGGGACTCTGGCATCCTCCTGCCTCTGACAGACAAGCACCCCAGAACCGGCTTCACCCCACCCGCCTCCCATGTGATGCCTGTGTCCATCCCATGCTGGTGAGTCCAGGACTGAAGCCTATCTCCACTCACTTGTTAAAGGCCCTGGACTAATGCAGCTCTGAAATTTGTTTGCTGAAGGTCAGGACAGAAAGAGACGGTCCGACTTTATGATGCCACAGCCCGGGGGCGGGGCTACTGCCCGGGGTCGGGCTTGCTGCCCAAGGCAGTTAGGGTGCTGTCCTGAGCAGACCTGTGCTGACAGGTACAAGGGCCACTCCGGGCGGCCAGGCTCCAAGAAGAGTCCTCGTTCAGCCACCATCTTCCCTGGGCCCGGTGGTGGGAGCCCTGTGACACCTCTCCTGGCAGGTCCCCATGCCCCATGTTCACAGGGCCCCATCTGCCTGTCCTCATCCTCGGCTGAACTGAGGGCTCAGGCCCCAGGACAGAGCTGGGCATCTATTGAGAGACCCAGGTTCTCATCTCAAACCATTTCATGAGAAACCGGCCTGAGTCGGGGAGGATATACAGCGAGAGAAGCCCGGGCAGCTGACCACCCCACCCCCCAGGGCCCTCCCTCATCCCTGTGCCCCCTGGGCGGGCACAAGATCAGCTCCAGGCAAGCCACCGGCAGCCCCCGAGGCCCCCCCACACACAAAGGCAGCTCTGTGGGCCCCGCTGGCATGGGGGGTCAGCCTGGCATCTGGGCTCCAGGAGGCTGCCCCCTTTCCAAAGACGCCCTCTGAGAGGTCTGGGGCAGAGCAGGCCTGGGTGGGGCCTGCCTCACCTTGGAGGCCCTGCCTGCCCTGCACCTCTGCAGGGCTGGATGGCTTCCCTTGAATTAGTGGTTCCGGCGGGCCTGGCCACCCCCAGAGCATGAGACCCTGCATGCTTGCCCGAATTCACGCCCCCTCAGGTACCTCTGCCAGGAGAAGCGAGGAGCCCCCACCTTGTCGCCTCTGAAAGGGAGCACTGAGGGGTTGGGGCCCCTCGAGACCAGGGTGGGCGGGTGGGAACCAGCCCAGGACGGGACGCAGCCCTCAGACATGTAACCAGGGCCCAGAAATGCCGGGGAGCCTACACCTGGCGGGGAACAAAGGAGGTGGGAGGCACATCTGAGCGGTGCCGGCGGGGCCTCGGGCGAGCTGTCCAATTACTGTCCGTGTGGGAGGCAGGTGTCGTAATGGAACCCCACAGGCGCGCTCAGCCGCTAATTAGCCATGACCTTGGGCAACTTCCCCAGGCCTCAGTTCCCCACTAAGGGGGTGGGTGACGGGGTGGCCAGCTCGGAGCAACCAGGTGTGGGGGTCAGGAGCTAGCCCCCAGGACCCTGGGCCCAGGAGGATGGGGACATGCTGACGGACACACACACGCAGCCGCCGGACACATCTCACAGAGCTGCTCATGCAAATGGTGGCCCTAATCCAGCCGCTGGGGGCCAGTGAGGCCTACAGACCCCTGGCCAGACTCAGACCTGAGGCCCCAGAAGCTGTGTTCAGACAGGATCCAGTGCTCCCAGCTCCAGAATCACCTGCCTGTCCCGCCCACAGACCCCGATACACCTTCGTGGAGACCTTGACACCCCTTCTTTGCCTCAAGTTTGTCCTCGAAGAAGCGGTGCCTCTGCCCTGGCCTCAGGCCACCAGAATTGGTGCCCCAGACCCTCAGTGGACAGCAGGCTGGGGATGGGGGTGGGGGATCACGTCACCTGCTGTCCTGGCCCCAGTGACATGCGCGCAGAGCCCTCCCAGCTCCCAACATGTCCTTCAGAATTGATGTTTGGGGTCCGGCACAGCCCGTGGACATGGCGTCCCAGGGCATCAAGGTCAGGGTGGACACGGCTGGGGGCCTTATGTGCAGTGTGTCTGCCTCATCCAGAGCCTGGGCGGGCAGCCCTCAGGGATGCACCCCATGCCCACCAGGTCCTTTCATGGAGCAGAGAGCAGGGGGCCTTCTTGTTCACAGGTGGGAACTTTCCAGGAGCAGACTGGCCAGGCCAGTGGTCCCAGGTTCTCCCAGGAAGAGCCACATCGTCAGTGAGTGGACTGTGCGCCCAGCCCTCCCTGCCTCCCCGCCCCACCTCAGGCCAGCATCCAGGGTCCAGCGAGGCCCAGCAAGGCCTGGCTTCCTAAGACGGAAAAACGTGTATGGACATGTCCACAGTGTGATGGACTAAACACTAGTAACCGCACATCCCACCCGTGAACTTGACATTCTTCCTACAGAACGTCAGATAACTCATGGGGTGGACACTCACGGCCATTGCTCCAACCCCAGAACCTGCTCGGATGCCACCATTACCTCTTGCAGAGCCAGGGCCGCCCAGGTGCGCCCTGTCCACAGGCTTCCAGCTGCCCAGGGACAGATGGAGGGTCATGAATTGAGCCACGAGCGTGGGGGTGGCTAGGGGACACGCGGTCCACACCCATCAGCAGGAGCAGGGCAGGGATCTCCAGAGGATGTTAGTCCACTCATCTGCCAACCATTAGAGTTGGATTTTTAGAGCTGTGACCCCAGTAAAGGTAATCAGCTGCTCAGGATGGCAGCAGCCAAGGCCGACAGCCTCTCACACAGGGCGGCCTGCTGTGGTCCCTTTTTACAGATGGGGAGACTGAGTCCCAGAGGAGCCCAGTGCCTGCTTGAAGCAGAGAATAAAAGGGCTTTGTCAGGTTTGAGAGGTCTGTGCTATAGCCGCACCCAGCTGTCTCGTCCACTTACTTCTTTGCTCTAAGGGCCACGCTGATGAGCCAGGCAGCTGCGCTCCGGCCCCAGCAGCCACAGCGCCGCAGCTGCACGCGGGGAGGAGAGTGTCGGCTCCTTTGGGCCGGGGGTCAGGGCGCATCCAGCCCTGGGGACTCACGGTTCACAGGCCTCCCTTCTCCACCCTGACCCCCAGGAGAGCCCCTGCCTACCAAGGATGCCAGAGAGTGGGTAGGGCTTGCATAGTTTTGTGGATTTGGGGGTTTTTTGTGTAGTTTTTTTTAAACCATTGGGCAGATTCTGTGGTCAGACTGGAGGGTTCAAACCAGCAGAGTGAGCCCAGCACGGTTCCTGGAATATTCCCTCCGTGAATTCACCAGGAGGAACACCTAGAGATTCCATAGTCATGTCTATAATTGGCCAGGAAAATCAACTCCTGAAAAGCCAATGTTTAGTTTGAACTATGCCTTATTCCATAAGAATTTCATTAAAGCAATTACACGTTAATCAGTGTGGCCAGGGTTATGGATGGCACCTCACAGTGTGCCGCAGCAATTAGCAGGCAGCAAGTGAGCAGGACACAGCCAACTGCAAGGCGTGCGTAATGTTTTCATTACAGGAGTTGCTAATAATGTATGAAATCTCCCTCTAAACACCCAGCAACATGCGCACATTCCTCACCTCCAAGCCGGTTCCGTGGAATGGCTTTAGGTAAACAAATGGGATGCAGGAGGTGGCCTGTCAGTGGATGAGTTACTGTGCGAATCGAACACCTTTGTGTGAATAAAGCTGAATAACTAACCCCCAGGAGCAAACTGTCATATCAGCAAACAGCTTCCCTCGAGGCGGCCCTGCAGCACCCGTCCATGGCCAAGACTGCCTGCGCGGATCCGTCCCTGTGTCAGGAAGGTCCACACTCCCAGGGACGTCCGCCCATCCAGGCCTGTCTTCCTTGAGAAGCCTTAGCCCTGAGTCCCAGCAGACAGGAGCTTGTCTCCTCAGCGCCTAGATGACACCCATCTGCAAGTGAAACCCCAGCTGGATGCCACAGAG
This sequence comes from Moschus chrysogaster, assembly GCA_006461725.1. NCBI lineage: Eukaryota > Metazoa > Chordata > Mammalia > Artiodactyla > Moschidae > Moschus > Moschus chrysogaster. The sequence continues at coordinate 138,300 of SPDY01014853.1, read as the reverse complement.
CTCAGGAAGACACACACGAGGGGTTCATTGTCCAACATCCTCAGGGGTGGGAAGTCCTGTTCTCAAACCCGTCAACATCTCTGTAGTGAAGCAGTTTCATTACACGCAGGACGTGAACAAAGACTCAACAGGCCACACTCATCTCTGAACGCCTGTCGCACCTGGACCAGTCACGGCCGCTGACTTCTGATCAAGGTCCCTGGGCCTCTGTGGCAGGTGGGCTTTCGGGCCAGGAGTTGCCCCATTGGATGACAGCAAATTAAATCTCATCTGTGGGACGGCCCTCTTCCTCTGTGAGGCCTGGGGTCCAGCACACTCTGGGAAGGCCTTCTGGTCCTTGGTCTGCAGCAGCCTGTACTGTCCACATCCCAGCCTGGCCCTGGGTCTGTTCAGAAGCCAGGATCCCAAGAGCATGGGCAGTCTAGCCCTAAAAGGTCCCGGCCACTCCAGGTGCTTCAGGGAAGCCAAGGTGGTCCATGAACGGTGAGAACCCCCTGCCCCTTCCCCTAACTCAGGTCACAGAGTGACCCCTCAAGTCCTCGTTCAGTCCCAGGGTCCTGACCAGCTCACTGCAGGACGCTGAGTCCTCACATGTCCTCAGCTCATCTGGGCCGAGACGATTTCTGAGACACCCCATTTTCGATGACCCGTTGGCCTCAGGGAGAGTTGGCCAGCTGTCTGGTACAATGTCCCTCCCTTGGGACCTGGCTGTTGTTTTCCTTGCGATGACGCTGGGCCGATGGGTTTGGGGACAAGTTCTGGTCAGAGTGTATCAAAGGTGAGGCTCCCTGGGTCACCTGACTGTGGCATTTGTCAGGCATCTCCGGGAGCAGTGACCAGGTGAAAGTAACACTGTCCCTCCTGAGAGGGGGAGGGGAGAATCCACGGAAATTCTTTGGAATTCTTCTGCACAGGAGATGTGTCTGTTCTCTCCCTAAATTTACTTTTTGGCTTAATAATAAGCTTTAAAGAAAGTCATTGTGTAGTCTTCATTAGAAACATAAAGGTAATTTATTTTTTTCTATCAGAAAATGCAGAAAAACGAGTTCTCCTTAGGTGTCCTACTCGCTGAAGTGGTGTCACCGGTCACCACGCGCTTCGCCCCAGGCACCCTCGCCAGGACCCCCAGGACTCAGAGCCTGCAGAGTGAGGAGCCTGTCCTACAAGGGATGTGGGTTACCGCGGGGAGACATGCCTTCACTCCCCAAGGGGACAGGAGTTGCAGCCTGTGGTGGGGCCACCCGCTGAGCACACCCCGCGGGAAGCGTGCCCCACCACGACCCAGATGTCGGAGGGCAGGGCCTCCCGGGATCTGCCCACTCCCTCGGGGCCTCTCCCCAGAAGCCCTGATGGGAGAGCCGCTCCAGGCCCCAGTGGGGCCAGAGTGGAGGGTGGGGGCCTGCTCACCCCAGAGCCTCAGCCCAGGGACACCCCGCATGCCCGCCTACAAAGGAGTTCCCGCTCAGATAAGCAGGTCCCAGGGCTGACTCAGGGAAGGCAAGCGAGCCTCCCCCATCCCCGTCCCCGCCCCCACCCAGGCTTCCCAGCCAGGAGGCCCAGCCCCCAGGGACCCTCCGAGAGTCACCAGTGAGGTGGGCTCAGGCAGAGGGAGAGAGCCTACCTGGTGGTGCCTGGTGGACACTGGCCTCAGGACATCGGGCCCATGGAGCCCAGAGGGGGGTCACTCGGGGTTGATGCTCGACCTCGCGGGGTCCAGGAGCAGCTGTGGGCGGGAGTGAGCGGACACCGTAATCTAATATTTCCCTTCTGGCTACAGCCATCGCACGCTAAGAGCTGCTCTCTCTTAATTAAGCTCAGCTCCCAAATCCTTTTAACCACGCAACTTTACAAGAAGAATGCATCTTTCCAAATTAGCCTTGTATCTATGAATAATAAGACAGCAAGAGTGTGTTAATGAACTTAGACGAGCTCCGAGGGCCCATCTGCAGGGGGTTTATTTGCTTCAAAGGAAACCAGCATCCATTACACTGAGAGGAGCTCCGGGGCCACTGGGCACGCCTCCCCGTCCTCACCGACTCTGCAGCTCAGACAGAGGTTCAGAGAGCTGGCCGCAGGCTATGGCAGCCTGGGGTCTAGGATGCCTGTCGGTGTTCAGTTGCTCAGTCACGTCCAACTATTTGTGAGCCCATGGACTGTAGCACACCAGGCTTCCCTGTCCTTCACCATCTCCCGGAGCTTGCTCAAACTCAGTCTATTGAGTCAGTGATGTCATCCAACCATCTCATCCTCTGTTGTCCCCTTCTTTTCCTGTCTTCAGTCTTTCCCAGCATCAGGATCTTTTCCAAAGAGTTGGCTTTTCACATCAGGTGGCATGAGTCTGCCCTAAATAGCCTCCAGTATATTCCAAATGACATGAAGGTTTTTCTCCCAACATGTGCTAAAGTCATGCAGACTCTGTCTAGAATAAGTGCCTGTAATTGAAAAAGTCAAGAGAGAATCTTGTTCAAAGAGTGGGATTTTCAAGGTACAGGAACTGGACTCTGGTCCTTTCAACGGCCACTCCTGGCTTCCACCTCGGACCTGAGACCCAAAGCCTGTGTCTTGCCTGTGCCAGGGGCAGGCCTGGGACCAGCAGATTTCCTGAAACAGGTGGCAGGTTGTGTCCCAGACCACTGGGTGTGGGGGTGTCTAGGAGCACCGGGGGCCTTGCTGCTCCAAGTGCCGCCCACTCCCCACCCCGCCCCTACAGTGAGCGCCACCACCCGGCTCCTCCTCTTTCAGGTCAGCCACCTCATTCTGAGAATCTGAGTGCCGTGAACAGACTAGAATCAAAATGGGAAACTTGGAAGAGGAAGAGGCCGTGAGCCGAGCACAGTCAGAAGTCACCACCCGTCTCCCCAGCGCTGCCGAGTAACCATGACACTGGTCTCAGTCTTGAGAGAAAGCTCTAGATTCTCCTTACAATCCGCCAGTGGAGGAAACACACAGACACCTCCTCCCCCCATGTCCTGGAGGCCAGTCCTGGGCCTAGGTCCTCAGTCGTGCCCAGATAGGGGAGCCAGGCGGCCCTCTGGAGGAGCGCCAGGCCGCCAGGAGGGTGTGCAAAGGACCAGGCTTGCAGGCCACTGGTGCCGACCACCAGGGCAACTGGACAGACAGAACGAGAAAGTGAGAAGACCAGCCTCAACCCTGCGTCTGGACACCGCGGGCTCTGGGTGTTTGCACCCTGGGCTGCAGGTCCCACCACTCAGCTCCTGAGCAGGCAGTGGCCCCAGGAGGGGCTGTGCGTCCCGCGGCCTCCAGGCCCAGCAGATGGGCCCCTCCTCAGGCACAGGAGACAGACGTGGCCATGGGAATGAAAGGAAAGAGAGGATGCTGAGGGGAGGAAGATGCAAGATCAGTCAGGAGATGGGCTGGCCGGTTGGGGGGGCAGGTTGAGGGAGGCACAGCTGGGCCAGGAGGAGCAGGCAGACAGTGAGCTGACCAGAGCCAGGAGGCAGACGACAGGAGAACAGCCCCTGAGCAGGGAGCAGCCCTGGACTGATGCAGATAAACACAGCAGCCCAGGGAGCAGATGGAACCCTCTGCTGAAAATCTCAACCTCTTGAGAGCAAAGGGCGTTTGCAGTGCTTCACACCCAGTTCTGACAATGCCCCTGGTTCTCGGCGCCTGCTGTCCCAGAAAAGTGGGGGTGCGTGGCCTGGACCAGTGACAGAAAGGGGGTCAACCCTGAGAGAGCCGAGGGTTGCTACACATCATGGGGTTTGGGGGCTTCCCCCACACTGACCTGGGGTGTCGTGTTTCATGAACAAGGAACGAGGGTCCAGGGATGCTAAGCCACTTGCCCAAACGGCCGTTGGGGTCGCTACCAGGTCCAGGCCCTGTGACCCCTGACCCCAGGGCCCTGGCCTGTCCTCTGTTCTGCTCTGAGCTCTTTAGACCACTGCCAGCAGAGCAGCAGGGGCCGGCCGCGGTCAGGGGTCTGGCAGCAGGGCCGTCTGCACAGAGCAGCACTGTTCGCACCAGCTCCAGGGGTTGCGGTACTTCCTGAGCGGGCGAGGAAGACACACCCACAAAGCGGCGGGGCCAGGGTCCCGACCAGGGTCTCACACGCGAGAGGAAAGGCCCGCCGGGGCGTTTGCGCTTTGGCTTTGATGGAGGAGAGGCTGCGGGGTATGGCTGGTCTTCCTGAGAGAGGAATTATTCATATTTCCCAAATGGGTGAAAGTAAATAATCTATTGTTGGTTCCCTCTGTCAACAAAGGCAAGCCTGCTCACCATCCAGGCCCTCCCTTTGGGGCCAAGTGTCAGCGGACAAGTGTTATGTGGACATTATGTGCTGGCACCTCAGGGACGAGGGCACGAGGCCATGGAGCAGGCCCATCTGGGGGTCCCGGAGCCCATGCGGCCCGGCATCCAGCCTCCAGCTGCACTGTCACCACATGGGATCAAGCGTGCTCTTTAGAAGGGGGCCTGCAGTCAGCAAGGGGCGTGCAGGGGGCAAGCCGGTGAGAGCTTTGTCCCCCATTACTTCCGCAATGGGACTTGGCTGTGGTGTTGCTGGTGTTGGAGGAGGACCCACGTAATGTGGAAAATCTTATGTGGATCAATACGAGTGCGGCCCTCTCCACTCCGGCTGCCAATGACTTTCTGATGACAGCGCAACTGACGGGACTCATATGGAACGTGAATCCTCTGGCGGTACAGCAGTGCTTTCCATAACCTGGAAAAAAATTTTCAGTTGACGAGTAGATGGGACCCCATCTTGCAGAGAATGCAATGTCAACGAGAATCTGAAACCTGCACCGTTATCAGAACTTCCGCAGGATGGATGCCGACAGGAGCCCCACTGCTGGTCTTAAACACTCTTGTAACCGGAAGGTCTGCTTTCATAACCAGAAGACAGACACCCACCTGGTGACACCAGTTAAATTTAACATCAGTTAAATTTGGTTTTCGTTGCCTGATGAGACTTCATTTTAAGGAAGTCTCATATTCAAAAATCTCGGTGAACGGAACAGAGACATTAGAGAATTTCACTGCTTTCCTAACACATCCATTCTTCCTCCCAGAGTCTCTGGTGTAGTTAGACTGTAGCTAAATGAGACAATCTAGCAACCTTCTACCTCCGAACTGCTTTTAAAAGACACTGCCACCATGTAAGTTCAGGAACATTCTTATTTATTTTAAGCAAAAGTTGATAACCACAATTGTCATTACAATGACGGATATGCTTGATTTTATGATTTTTGTCTTTTGGCAGCCGGGAGGGGAGGGGAGGCGGGGCTGATGGGGGTGCTGGACCAGGAGCCCCGTCTCTCCTCGTGGGGCTTCTCAGTGACCTTCAGGCAGCACCAAGTCCCCCTACCATGTCCATGTGAGGATGAACCTAGCCCTTGGGGTGGGCAGACGCTGGTTTCTGGAATTTTCCAGAATCACCTCTGTGCAGAGGAGAAAGGTGTCCTGTTCCCGGCCTGTGTCCCTGTCAGCCTATTGGCTCTGAGGGCTGAGAATGAGACCTGGGTGTGAAGGACCCTGAGGGAGCAGTGAGTCCAGCACCATCACCTCCCACAGTAGGAGATGAGGAATTGGTCCAGACTCTGTGCCCTTGGGATAGGTTGGCCTGGCCTGGCCCAGCCCCTGGGCATTGAGGCAGACTGGTGCACAAGCTCCCCTTCCATCAGTGAGGCTCCACATGGAACCTCTTCCAGGAGAGTGCCTACTAGATCTCTCCACTACTGGGAGACCCGCACTCTCAAGGCCAGGTGCTCTCAGCAGCCCCTTCATGATGGCAAGTGGAACCAGCCTCAGAATGAGATAGAATCCAGAGGCTTGAAAAAAGCAAATGTTTGGTGTCATCATTGAGCTGCTGGATCGAGCCATCCCTGAAGCTTGATCCCCTAGACCTGTCAGCTATAGGGACCAATCAGTTTCCTTAACAATATTATTATAAAAATGAGCTTGAATTGACAGCAACCTAACTGATGCAGTGGGTAAACATCAGAAGGTAGAGCTCAGTTTCAGAGTGTTGAAAAGCCTGCCCAGCCAAGTAACGCCTAGGTGGAGTTGAGTCAGGGAAGCCCTCCCCTAGAGCCCCGTAAAGATGTGCTGCTCCGCAGTCACAGGAAGACGGCTTTCATGGGGTGGCCGCGGCAGCGCCACCTTCCTTCTCCACGGTAGAGATTACGGACTTCAGGACAACAGATCCACCATGGGAAACCCTGTTTTATGAGATTCCTGTCCAAAGTCTCAGTCTTAGTATTACAGAGAATATTTAGGATATTAAAAGCAACAACATCGTGCTTTGGGGAGCAAACAGCTGCCAGAGGCCAACAACATGTTTGGTAAATGTTGAATCCGCACACTTGTGAAGGAGCTTTTAATTAAAATGTGGAACTCCAGGAGGCCTGGGGTCCCAGGGGACTTTCCAGGGTGAGTATCCACTCTGCTAACATGTCTCATCATCGTAGAGCTGCTTCTGGGGAAAGAACAAACAATAAACCAACCAAAAATACTCATGATTGATCCAAGCTTCCCCTTTCAGAGAAAAACCGGAAGTCCCCCTTCCGCATTCCTGTGGAAACCCTGGCAGGTGGGGGGCACGGGGCTGGGGTCTGGGGAGCAGACGCCCCGCGGAGGCCCTGCTGCCTTTGACTCACAGACGGGCCCCCACGAGGAACCTGCACATGCACCCTGGGGAGATGGTGATTAAACCCTGACTCAGCCCATCCCTCTGTGCTGGAACTTGAGAATGTTCATTTTTCCTCTTGGAAAAGTACAAGAAAGGCAAAGCGAGATCAAGAAAAAACCCGTGTTTTATAGGCATGCTCGGTTCTGCCAACACATTTGGAGATTTACACAGATGCAGCCCGTGAAAGGGGCTTCCCAGGTGGTGCTAGTGGTAAAGAACCCAGCTGCCAATGCAGGAGACACGAGACGTAGGTTCAATTCTCGGGTCAGAAAGATCCTCTGGAGGAGGACATGCAACCCACTCCAGTACTCTTGCCTGGAGAATTTCATGGACAGAAGAGCCTGGCGGGCTGCAGTCCCCAGGGTCCCAAAGAGACGGACACGACTTAGCCTGAACGCGGCCCATGAAGGAGTGAAGGCCCAGCCCAGGTCTGGACAGATGATCTACCTTCGGCCCTCTCTGGGATTAGGCAGGATTTAAATCAGTCAACAAGGCTGCCTCTTTAAAATCTGGTCCCTTTCACCTTCCGAAAGGCCTCTTTAGGTGGACAGAACTCCCGGCCATAGAGGCCTGGGGACAGACTCCAGAGAGTTCTCGGAGCTCTTTCATCTCATGACATGGCCTCTGAGGCACACCAGTCCCCCCAGGGGCTCTGCTGTGGCAGCTGGTACCCATTAGCACTCACGCGACCCCTCAGGGAGGGAGCTGTCAGCCCCCAGCTAAGTATAACTGCCCCGTGGCCTGGGGCCACAGGCGTCAGAAAATCACTGTAGTTTTCCACCCACTTTCGGGATCTGCATTTAAGAGAAGCCTGTGTTTAAAGGCCCCTGACAGACAGCTGGCAGCATGGATATCCCCGGGCCGGCCTGACGTGAAGCCAACTTGACAGGCTCATTGGGTCCAGCACTGGCCATCTGGCCGTACAGAGTGGCTCCACCACTTGGGGTGATGGCCGATTTGTGAGGAGCCAGTGCAGTGACCAGTCAGTGAAGCTGCTGTTTCTAACACCCAAATAAGCAGGTGTCAGGCATCCACTGGAATTCTAAACCGGAGATTTAACCTCCTCTCTTATAAAGAAGGCTGAGTAATGAAGAATTGATGCTTTCAAACTGTGGTGCTGGAAAAGACTCTTGAGAATCCCTTGGACAGCAAGGAAATCAAACCAGTCAATCCTAAAGGAAATCAACCCTGAATACTCACTGGAAGGACTGATGCTAAAGCTGAAGCTCCAATACTTTGGCCACCTGATGAGAAGAGCCAACTCATTGGAAAAGACCCTGATGCTGGGAAAGATTGAAGGCAGGAGGAGAAGGTTGGATGGCATCACTGACGCAATGGACATGAGTTTGAGTAAATTCCAGAAGATGATGAAGGACAGGGAAGCCTGGCGTGCTGCAGTCCATGGGGTCACAAAGAGTTGGACACGACTGAGCAACAGAACAACAACAACTTCTTCATGAAATCAGCTCCCAGGGATGCAGAGCCAGGCTGGGGTTCAGGGGAGGTCAGGGGACTCGGACCTCAGAGGATGAAAGCCTCACAGTGAGAGGAGAGACCAAGCCAACAGAACAGCTTCCGGGGAAACTGGTGAGTCTGGCCCAGGAGGAGGAGTCCAGACAGGAGAGAGCAGGAGGGCAGCCAGGGCCCCCGTGCTGGGGCAGTGCTCGCAGGGGACACTCCGATGGCCCTGGGCCTTCAGAACGGTTCCCTGGACAGACAGACAGTGGCTACCCCTGCGGACCTTGGGGGTTCCAGCAGAGCCTACCCACATAGTCCTGGCCTCATCCTCACTGTATCACTGGGCTTCAGACAAAGTAAGGTAAAGGGTGCATTCTTTCCTGTCGGGGCCCCTGAGTGTGGTAAGGGCCCTGGTAACTGCCCCATCACTTCCCACTGGATGGTGCTGTCCTGCGGGTCTTGTGTCCACCCACCCGGGGCTCCAGGCTGCACTCTGGACCGAGGTCAGAGAGGTGGAACCAGAGGAGCCGCTCGGTCCTCCCTGACCCCGATTCCCCACATTATCCTGGCACCTCTACTCAGGAGCACTTGGCAGTCAGTCTGGAAATCTCGGCTTAACAAGTGGGACACAAGACCGAGACCCACGAGGGACTTGTGTCTCAAGGCCCGGCCACCCTGACTTTCCCCAACAGGGACGTTCACAGCAAGCACACCCGCCATCACGCCTCCGGATTCCTCCTCTTCAAACAGAATCAGACCAACATCAGAGCAAACGCTGTAATGTGAGAAACAAACTTCCAGCAACAGCTTGTGTAGATAAATAGACACTGTGCAGAAAGGAAAGCTTAACATCATTTCCTCAAAAGGCGGGAAATGTAACCAAAATAATGTTTACAACAGAAAACACACAGCAAATACAAGGAGCCCTAGAAATGAGAAATATGGTGACGAATGTCAAGAAAGTCTACCAGAAATTACAGCTGAAAGATGACAAGATGACTGGGAAAGGGAGGATCAGAAAGCCACAGCGCATGTCCTGAGGGCCGACACTGGCCACCCGGAGCCTGGAACAAGGAGCAGTTCAGATGGAAAGAAATCAGCCAGTAGTAGTGGAGAAAGCTTCCCAGACCTGATGGCACGCGTTTCCAGGCAGAGACCTTGAGGGTCCTGCACAGACCATCCCTGCCGATCTCCCACGGACTCTGCACTTAGCCAGAAGGAACAGACCCGGGGACCAGGAGGACGCAGGGAGCTCTTGGGCCCCAGAGCAACCACAGGGGTTGGAAGTCAATTCCTGAGGACTGGGCCTCGGGGGGGTCCAGCGATAAGTGTCGATTTTTAAGGAGTGGACACTGAGGGCAAGCAGTCAGTTTGCTCAGGCTGAGGTGTCATGATGCTATTCACGTGACCAGTAGGGAGCGAGCCACATGGTGAGGGCCCAGGGCTGAACAGAGGGGCCAACAATTAGTACCTAAATGACTGTGATGGTAGCCAGTGACTGAGAGGCCGGGGAACCACTGAAGGTCAGCGCAGAGATCAGGGAGCAAGTGCCCTGGAGAGGGGTAGGATGGGGGGCATGTTCAGGGGCTGCTGCTCCAGAACACACTTAATAAAACCAGGCAAACACTGACCTGGGGGCGTTGCCTCGGACGGAGTCTCCCCTTGAACTTCACGGAGCTGAAACTGTGGTGCCGCCACGTAACTCAATAAAGGAGCCCTTTGTTTTCATTACCGTTATCATCAGGGAGCCTTCGCCACAAATTAGCATATTAATAATTAATATCAAATGGTCTTTCTGTGTGTCTCCCAGGGACGAGAAGATGCTGGTGAGGATGTGGAAAGTTCATCTGTCACTGCAAGTCTAATCGCCTCCCAGGTCTCGGTCCAGGAAAACACCATCCATCTGCTGCGTCTCTCAGAGTACCTGGGAACCCGGGGACCATAGGGTGTGCGGACATCCAGGGCACGCAGGCTGCCCACCGTCGGCTGGGTCTGGGCAGAGCAGCTCGGGTCCCACGGGAGACGCACAGCAGAGGAGTGTTGACACCTGTGCGTAGCCAGCATGCCCCGCGTGCGCCGTGCCGGGACCCGTTCAGGCCAGCCCAGGTCCCGGTCCCACGGCAGCCCCTTGGTGAGCCGCGGGACCCCTGATCCCTTGTCCTCGTGAGGACAGGCAGCTAAGCTGATAGAATAAAAAGTGCCCGGGAAGAGGGGAGTGTGGCCTGTGAGCCCGCCCCTAGAGGCCAGTCTGGGAGTCACACAGCTGCTACATGTGTGTGTGTGTGCATGTGTGTGTCGCGTCATGGTGACACACAGACAGCTAGAATGAAAGCTGACTAGTCCAGGCCATAGTCTGAGGCTGGGCCTGGACCACTGCAGACACCAGAGGAGCTCAGGGGTCTCCCCTGCACAGCCGTCACCTTGGGGCTGGACCGAGGCGGAACTGCCAAGTAGAGTGGGACCTGGAGGGGCCTTAGGTGGAGGGCAGCTGCTTCTGCTCACCACCCTGTCAGCTCGGTGGCTCTCTGTGGGTGTATCCCAGGAATGCAGTCCTGCAGGTGCACTGTTTATGGAAACCCCTGACTTACCGGAGGACAGCCAAGGAAGGAGAAGGACCCAGAGTCCACCAGTGGTAACCGTGGACCGGGGAGGTGAGGTGGTTCACGTCCAGCTCACGTCCTCCCCAGGCTGCTTCCTCAGGCTGTGAGCAGCAGGGGAAGGTCACATCGACCTGGACGTCCCCGACTTCATGAGGCATCTGCTGGAGCCTCAGAGGCCCGTCGCTACCTGTCAAGGGGCCTGTGATCTCAGCCTGGAAGCCGTTCGGAAAGGAAGACTGGGAACACAGGTACCCCTGGTGACCTGACGGTGACGAGGTCCTTGCCTGGCCTCGCCTGGAAGGACGCAAGCCAGGGGCCAGGCAGGAGGCTCAACCAGACGAGGCCCGAGGTCACAGCCCACCTGGCCAGTGCGGTGGGGGAACCTTGGGTCTCGTCCCAGGGCCGTCCTTGCTGTGAGAGACGAGAACCGCGCATACATCCACCAGCACAGCTGGCGCCTCCAGACCAACAGAGAGCTGCGGGGCCGCGGGACCACAAGAGCAGCTGGGCCAGGACCACAGGCTCTCCTTCCACTTCCGCCCCCTCATTGTCCGGGCTAAGCTTTCCCGATACCTTGGTGGCACCCTTGGTTGTTGACTTTTCATGCAAGAGAATACTGAGTTACAGTTATTTAGGGAGAAAAAGAATTAGCTTTTATGAATGTCCATGTCCTCAAACACTGAACACAAAATTAATAAACAAAAGCTGAGGACGGCAGACCGATCCAGCTTGCGAAGAAGGTCACATTAGTGACAAACCACAGCCTCCGGACCCTTCCCGTCCGGTGGCCCAGTGGTTTGCCGGGCCTGAGGGGCCCCCAGTGCTAGCTGGGGATGTGGGTGACAGAGAGGCGGTGGGCTGCTGGGGGTGGGCCAGGCCTCTGTGCCTCGGGAAACCTTCGTGGTGACCCACTGATCACTCCAACCCGAGTGCTGACCCCAAAAGCTCAGCTGAACCAGAAGCCACTGGCGAGAAGTCCCCTGGGCCAAGTGCCCAGACGTGACGCCAGGAGACCTCTCAATGTCCAACCCAAGTGCTCACTGAAGTCTTTGTTAAAATACCGGGGTTTTTCTCAGAAAAAAGAAGGTAAACTCATTCTAGAAGCACAGGAAAGTACAGAACAATGGAAGGAACTGGGGATCACCAAGAGCCTCACTTCAGAGAGGACTGGGGTTAATGCCCCTGCATGATTCCTCTCAACTGTGTGTGTGCATGTGTGTGCATGTGTGCATGTGTGTGCATGTACATACCTGTGTGCACGTGTGTGCACGTGTGTGTGCATGTGTGCATATATATGCGTGACTGTGTGTGTGTGCAGGCAGCCAGGCAGGCATATGTGTGTGTGCGTGTGGAGGCCAGGACAACTGCTCAGTGCAGGCCGGGCCAAAATCCAGCCCCAAAGAAGGGGGCGTCCATCGCGGGTCTGGAGTGCTGGCTCCCAGACCGCCCTGCAGCAGCACTCTTTCCCACAGCAGGCCCATCCTCTGAAACTGTGGTTCTTATGAGGTTACGGACGCCACTGCAGAGAACACCTCACAGGGGTCGATGTGAGGGTGGCTGACCTTTCCTGGGAGTCAGTCCTGGATGCAGAATTATTGACCAGAGCGCAGAGATGTTTCAGGGCTTGGGGCACACAGGGCCTGCGGAGCGACCCCGCTTAGGATCCAACTGCAGGGCTGCACCCTCTCATCGCGATGGGCCCCTGAGCATCTCAGGCACCCTGGCCCCCGAGGGGCCTAAGTGGCCCCCAGACCACTGAGTTGGCTTTTGACCCTGCCCAAGGTGCCAGGACACAGGAGGTGACCCTAGGATGACCAGCACACTGACCCTGGACCGCAGCGAGGGTGGGCGAGGCACGCCACTGCTGGAGGAGCCTCGGGCTTCCCCGGCTTCCAGAGACCCTGAGTGCCTCCTGGTCCCGCTTGCAGCATCGCCCCCACAGCCCTCGAGCACCTCCCACCCGTGGACCATCCTCACGGGCCCGCACCCTGTACCCACCCCTCCCCATGGGCCCTGCACCCCGGCAAATACCTCCCCATAGCCCCCTCCTGACCCACCCCCATGGGCCCTGCACCCGCCCCTCCCCGAGCTGCTCCAAGGGCACCAGACATCCTGCGAAGGCCCTCTTGCTCAGGACACCCACATGCTTTCCCCACTTTCCAGGTTACCTTTGCCCTGTTGTCCTACTTAGACCTGCATCCCTGACCCCAGCACTTCACTCTCCTTTCTTCTTTCCTCTGTGGCTCGCTTCCCACCTGACAGACATCTTCTTTGCTCCAGGCCCGTCTCCTGGACCTGAGGTCCCCATGGTGTCCTCTGGTGTGGCCACAGCCGCAGACAGAGCCTCGCACATGTGGGCCTGGATTGCTTACCCAGACACCATGGGCCCCCAGGGCTGTGCCCTGCTGGGGCAGAGCCTTCAAGGCCCCGGTATGGGGGTCCTGCCCTTGGTGGTCTCGCACTGGGCCAGTCTTCCCTCCTGGACACCACCCCTCTCTGGCCCCTAGGTGACACTGTCCAGCAGAGGACAGCGGCAGAGACCTCAGTGGCTGGGCCAGAAACTCTGATGTTTCTAACCCTTCAGGAGGGGGTGGGCTGCTCCCCCAGGGCCCCAGTGTCAGCACGGACCTCCACTCACGTTTAGTCCTACATGAACCAGGCAGCAAACCCAGCTCCTCCTCGAACCCGAAGCCAACAGAGCAGTGACAGGGGCCCAGGGGTGAAGAGGAAGAAGGCAGGGAAAACTGGAAGCTGGGCAGGGCACACCCCTCTCTCAGTGCCCCCTCTGCTGCGGGCCCCTGTGTGGACCCTCAGGGGAGAACTCTGATATGGGACCCTGGGACCCTCCGGAACTGCCAGGGGACAGCTCTGCTTCGGGCCCCAGCACCCACGCTCAGACCTGAAACCAGTGTCTGAGGTCAGGGATGTAGAATCGTGCCTTGAATTAATTTTTGTTAATGTTGAATTTCAATCGTGTTTGTCTTTTTATGTGTGTATTTGGTGTTACGAGCTTTTAATCCCTTTGGGGTTGAAAATCTTCAAGACAGAACGGAACAGAGGATGAGGAGAGTGTCTTGTTCTGGGACTGACGCTTGGAGGGCCCTGAGGCCCAGGCACTCACCCCCGCCAGGGGTGAGTCACCTCCCCAGACCCCAGCCCACAGCCCCTCACACCCCTTATTCCCGAGGGTGGCACAGCCGGGGCCTGAAAAGCAGTGTGTGCCACACTCGTCAGCCAGGCTTCACGGCATTTTCCCTACACTGAAGCTCGAGAGCAGGTTTCCACAAGGTGGGGGAAAGGACAAGTCCACACAGCGCTCATTCATACTGGTATTTGTAAACACTTTTATTAGCACCATGGGGTCCTAAGAGCTTGTAGGACACTCTAGGGATCTGATCTAGGCAACATCAGATCAACGAACGATCCGAAGCAAAAGAACAAAAGTATGTCAAATAAACTACATGAGAATTCTGACACTGAAAAAATTCCAAAACCTAAAGGAAGACGCAAATGTGGGACAAACGTGAACACGGGCCGGGCCACATCCTGCCTCTGTGGTGGGTCTGCCCCAGCGGGGGCTGGCGGGGGAGCCTCCTTGGGACACCACAGCGCAGGAGACGCGGAGCAACTTGTATTTAGGGCAAAACTCTTAGGTACAAGGCTCAGGCCAATTGCAGTGAAATTCTACCTTCAGGAAAAGTAACTTCTGTGCTGTTTCAGTATCTAATACACGTGAAACAATCTTCAAGAGTAAAACGTCACACTGTTTTTTAAAGTTTTTTTGGCGTCCAGTTGCTTTAGAATGCTGTGTGACTTCCGCTGCTCAATGAAGTGAGCCACCTCTCTGCGCACATCTCCCCCTTCCCATGGACTTCCTTCCCATTTGGCCACCACAAGCACTGAGTAGACGTCCCAGTGCTCACAGGTCGCCTCTTTGATACACACTAGTGTGTATGTGTTGATCCCAATCTCCCAGCTTCACTCAGCCTCTTAAAGATTCTGCCTCCTCCCCAAAAAAGCCACATGGTGAACGGTAGGTCGTTTAACCCTACCCCTTGCTTGCATTTCTTAGAACCCAAAGGCCGAGGGGCCCTGGGAGGCCACGGGCCCCTGTTCCTGCCCCAGCCAGGGCTGCCTCCCAGAGGAGCACCTATAAGCGGGGCTCAGGAGAGCGGGCAGGGGCACTCCTGGAGGTGTGTGAGCTGTCACAGGCCAGGGCTGGGACAGGGGTCAGGGTGCCGGTGCCAGGACAGGGATTAGGGTGCCGGTGGTGGGATAGGCACTGCTGCACTTTGAGGTAGGATGCAGCCCCTCCTTTGTGGCCCCGGCCCCCTGGGTGGAGCCCCCGGAAGGTGCAGCACTCCCACCAGGCATGGCTTGGCTTATATGACTCCACACCTGGCCTGGGGTTGCCCAGTGCCAGGCTGGGCCCATCTTCCGGTTGCAGCCTGTGGGGTAAAAGCACAGCGGCTGAAGGCACAACCGGAGATCCTGTTCTCGGGAGGGGGCCAGCTTCTGGCCTCCTGAGCTGTGAAGCGTCTGCAGGCTCTGACACTCAGAGGAACTGCTCCTGGATGACACCGTGTGCACAGGAGGGATGGCGCCTACGCGGGGCTGCCCATGGCCTCTGCCAGGAAAGTGCCCTCCAATCGCTGTGATGCGGGCAGAGGCTATGGAGGGCCTCAGAGAGCGCCCCCACCCCCCAAGAAGACAGCAGGGCCCCCAGGTTCCCATCCGCACCACCATCACAGCGGAGTCTGCAGAGGAGCTCCATGGAAAGCTCAGCATCTGAGCCGCCGGCACCTCTTCAGTCTCTGACTCTGGGCGGACTCCAGGCCTTTCTTTCAAGGCTCTGCGGCCCCCTCTCCAAGCCTCCTGCTGGAAGCCTGGCCGCCCTGCTTTCCCCCAAGCCAGAATCAGAGAGAAGGCGGAGTGTGCGTCCACCTGGGGTTGTCACCAACCTTGTGCACAAGGCTATCAGCTTCGAGTGTCTCTGTTCTGAAGTGAGGCAGTTCTGTCCGGCTCTGATCTCCCCTGGCAGCCATTTGGACCAAGGCAAACTCTGCCAGCGTTTGGACTCTGTACATAAGAAACTCCGACCTGAAATGTTTTTATAGGCCTAAAAGTTTTGGTGAAAACATTTCTTGAGAAGTTTCTGTAAGAAAAAAGCATTTATTTTGGTTCCATGTCTGCTGGCGGGTTGCCGGGCTCTGCACTCCCCACCCCCACGCCACCCCCCACCCCCGGCTCTTTGTTCTAACTGGGCTTTCCAGCCTCCGACCAGCAACTTGGGCTGAGAGCCATTCTGAGCAGTGGGAAGGCTCTCAGGACGCTTCCCTCCACCGCAGCACCGCGTGTCCGCAAGACTGGGCCGCCCTCCATTGGTGGCGGGGGCAGGCCCCAGCCCCAAGTCGGGCCAGGATGGGGGCCTCGGCAGCGGGGGCTCCTGCCAGCAGAGACGCTCCCACTGGGAGTGGGAGGAGAGGGCAGGTTTTATGGGACTTGGAAAAGAAGAATGACAACCACTTAAAACATGTCACAAATTCCTTTCATGAGATGGACGGAGTGGCCAGCCACACTCTCGGAGTGAAAGGGCGGGGAGGGGGTGTGGATGCGGCCCCCGCACACGTCCAGGGGAGGCGGCTGTGCCGGGCGCCTGGCTTCTCCCCGAGGCCTTGCAGTCCGTGTCCTGGTGGGTCCTCAAACACCCGCTGCGCGTGCTGGTCCAAGAACCTCGCTGTGAAGCTGGAAAGATGCGCCTTTGCTGCCTGAAGATCGAGCCTTCCGAGCAGCTCTATCACTACACAGCGACACCCAGCTGTATTTTAATATGTGACTCCATCTCCGTCTAAGCTGCTTGCGACACAGGTTTGTAAAACAACTCACTCAATACAGTGTGCCGTCCCCTCAGTCGNGTGGAGCCCCCGGAAGGTGCAGCACTCCCACCAGGCATGGCTTGGCTTATATGACTCCACACCTGGCCTGGGGTTGCCCAGTGCCAGGCTGGGCCCATCTTCCGGTTGCAGCCTGTGGGGTAAAAGCACAGCGGCTGAAGGCACAACCGGAGATCCTGTTCTCGGGAGGGGGCCAGCTTCTGGCCTCCTGAGCTGTGAAGCGTCTGCAGGCTCTGACACTCAGAGGAACTGCTCCTGGATGACACCGTGTGCACAGGAGGGATGGCGCCTACGCGGGGCTGCCCATGGCCTCTGCCAGGAAAGTGCCCTCCAATCGCTGTGATGCGGGCAGAGGCTATGGAGGGCCTCAGAGAGCGCCCCCACCCCCCAAGAAGACAGCAGGGCCCCCAGGTTCCCATCCGCACCACCATCACAGCGGAGTCTGCAGAGGAGCTCCATGGAAAGCTCAGCATCTGAGCCGCCGGCACCTCTTCAGTCTCTGACTCTGGGCGGACTCCAGGCCTTTCTTTCAAGGCTCTGCGGCCCCCTCTCCAAGCCTCCTGCTGGAAGCCTGGCCGCCCTGCTTTCCCCCAAGCCAGAATCAGAGAGAAGGCGGAGTGTGCGTCCACCTGGGGTTGTCACCAACCTTGTGCACAAGGCTATCAGCTTCGAGTGTCTCTGTTCTGAAGTGAGGCAGTTCTGTCCGGCTCTGATCTCCCCTGGCAGCCATTTGGACCAAGGCAAACTCTGCCAGCGTTTGGACTCTGTACATAAGAAACTCCGACCTGAAATGTTTTTATAGGCCTAAAAGTTTTGGTGAAAACATTTCTTGAGAAGTTTCTGTAAGAAAAAAGCATTTATTTTGGTTCCATGTCTGCTGGCGGGTTGCCGGGCTCTGCACTCCCCACCCCCACGCCACCCCCTTCCCCCGGCTCTTTGTTCTAACTGGGCTTTCCAGCCTCCGACCAGCAACTTGGGCTGAGAGCCATTCTGAGCAGTGGGAAGGCTCTCAGGACGCTTCCCTCCACCGCAGCACCGCGTGTCCGCAAGACTGGGCCGCCCTCCATTGGTGGCGGGGGCAGGCCCCAGCCCCAAGTCGGGCCAGGATGGGGGCCTCGGCAGCGGGGGCTCCTGCCAGCAGAGACGCTCCCACTGGGAGTGGGAGGAGAGGGCAGGTTTTATGGGACTTGGAAAAGAAGAATGACAACCACTTAAAACATGTCACAAATTCCTTTCATGAGATGGACGGAGTGGCCAGCCACACTCTCGGAGTGAAAGGGCGGGGAGGGGGTGTGGATGCGGCCCCCGCACACGTCCAGGGGAGGCGGCTGTGCCGGGCGCCTGGCTTCTCCCCGAGGCCTTGCAGTCCGTGTCCTGGTGGGTCCTCAAACACCCGCTGCGCGTGCTGGTCCAAGAACCTCGCTGTGAAGCTGGAAAGATGCGCCTTTGCTGCCTGAAGATCGAGCCTTCCGAGCAGCTCTATCACTACACAGCGACACCCAGCTGTATTTTAATATGTGACTCCATCTCCGTCTAAGCTGCTTGCGACACAGGTTTGTAAAACAACTCACTCAATACAGTGTGCCGTCCCCTCAGTCGTGCCTGACTCTTTTGACCCCATGGACTGTAGCCCACCAGGCTCCTCTGTCCACAGGATTCTCTAGGCAAGAACACTGGAGTCGGTTGCCGTGCCCTCCTCCAGGGATCTTCTCGACCCAGGGATAGAATCCACATCTCTTGTGTCTCCTACATTTGCAGGTGGGTTCTTTACTATTAGTGCCACCAGATACACCTGTAATGACTGTTTTTGACATTGAAGACCAATGTCATCTTCAAATAAGTTTTCTGCTAATAAAACTCTGTGAAGAAAGAGAGACCTGAAGGGGGAGAAGGGGGCTTTGGAGCCCTTGTCAGCTCCCAGCCCAGGCTGCTTCCCTGGCCATCGCAGCAGGTAAGCGCCTCTCACCCGCTCCTGCGGGCGTGGTCCCCTCCTCCTCTGCAGCCCTCACATCCTGGACCCCCCACAACTCACACAGACCCTGCTGTTGAGTCTCGGGTACTGCCTGACCTGGGTTCCAGGTTTGTCATCTCAATGACTGGTGAAGACTATCAGACCCCCATCTAGATTGAGCGGAGGGTAACGCAGAGAGCCTTCAAAGGCCCCAGGTGGCCACAACCCCCAGGCACCTTCTAACATCCTCACCCCAAGCCTTCCAGCCCTGCCGCCCCTTGGCACCAACCACGACCCTCAGGTTTTGATGGTTTGATGCGGCAGCCCTCACAAGACCACCAAGTCACTCACCTGAAGACGCCCTGCCCCGCCGTCCTGCTGTGTTACAAGCAGGGCACTCATGCGTTCTCTGTAACCTGGTGACAGTCACCTTGCGCAGGCGGCACCGGCCGGGGCCGAGCGCAGGAGTCAGCGCCTGAGGTCCGTGCACCTGGCACAGGCTCCGCTTCCCACCCGCACTGGGCCCTCACACGCCCGGCGCTCCGTGCCTTCCAGGTCCTCCCCAA
>SPDY01014853.1:73807-84053 GCA_006461725.1 Moschus chrysogaster | reverse complement strand
CAGGGATCGAACTTGGGTCTTCTGCACTGCAGGCAGTTTCTTTACCATTTGCTGTTTCTGATGGTGACACCCAAGTCTATACACTTGCCTAGTGTCCGATTCTTTGCAACCCCATGGACTACAGAGTCAATGGAATTCTCCAGGCCAGAATACCAGAGTGGGTAGCCTTTACCTTCTCCAGGGTATCTTTACAACCCAAGGATCAAACCCAGGTCTCTCACATAGCAGGTAGATTGCTTACTAGCTGAGCTACAAGGGAAGCCCTTCCTAGTACTAAGCCATAGCATCCTCTTTGACTTTTTGTTCCTTCATTTCTTCTGTCCAGTCAGTCACAAGGTCCTGTCAAGTCTGACTCCACATGTGTCCTCTATCTGTTCTTTCCTTTCTATTCCCTTGGCTACTGTCAGTTTTAGAATATCATTACATCTCATTTAGACAATAGCAATCTTCTCCTAGTCTCCCTGCTTCCAGTCTCTTTCTCAATCAGTCCTTCTTGCTGCCAAGTTAATCTTCCTAGAGCACAGTTCTAATTATGTCATTCTCTAGCTCAAAAACTATTAATGGCTCCCCTTTTGACTCATAAATTAAATTTGAAGTTTGCCAATTGGCTGTCATGATTCTGAATAATTTGAATACACCAACTTCACCTCACAGAGTCCAAAACATGACTCTATATTTTACCAACCAGATCAGTACTTTCCAGATTTTGGGATTTCATGGATTTTTATATTATCATTGTTATTATTAAAAAGGAAAGACATTACTTTACCAACAAAGGTCTGTCTAGTCAAAGCTATGGTTTTTCCAGTAGTCATGTGTGGATGTGACAGTTGGACTATAAAGAAAGCTGAGTGCCAAAGAATTGATGCTTTTGAACTGTGGTGTTGGAGAAGACTCAGTGCTGTGATTCATGGGGTCGCAAAGAGTCGGACACGACTCAGCGACTGAACTGAACTGAACTGAGCAAAATAGATAAGCTAATCAAATTCCATGAAATGTGCTGATTGGATTTCAATATAGTTTGCATTGATTTGATTCAATAATTTAATTTGGAAATCATTGGTAACTTTAACATTTTGGTATTTTCTCTATAAAGACTTGTGCATATTTTGTTAGTTTATTTCTGGGTTCCTTCTTTTTTATTGTGTTTGGTTTTAATTTGAATGTGCCTTTTTTAAATCAAAATCCATAGCCATGGCCCTAGGTAGCAGTTAATATCCACACTTTAAAAATCTTTATTACATTATGTCTCAGTTCAGTTCAGTTGCTCAGTCGTGTCTGACTCTTTAAGACCCCATGGACTGCAGCACTCCAGGCTTTCCTATCCATCACCAACTCCCAGAGCTTGCTCAGACTCATGTCCATAGATTTCATGTAGTTATGAGCAAAACTCTTAACAGGTATAATCAATAAATTTGACACATTAATTTAAAAATTTATGAAGCAATGGCCAAGAATAGCCACAAAACTTCTTTCTAAATAAGCAAACTACACGGGCAATTGCCCTCACAAATAATATGCCTTATTATGATGCTATAGCAATGAAGACAAGGCAAGAACCCAAAATAGAAAGTCCAAAATAAGCCCATGTATTTATAGAGACTTACTGAGTATCAGAGGTGGCACTGCAGCTCAGTGGGAACAAGATAAGCCTTTCAACAGCAGTGGAGCTAGTAGTAATAGCCAGTAGAGCTAGGATAACTGGTAACCCATATGGGAAAGAAGTCATATCCCTGCCTTACACCATATACAGAACATCCATTTCTTATTAAAGACTGAGCTGTGAAAGGCAAACTCTTATAAAATTAAGGAGTAAAAAAGGAAGCTATCTTTATACTCTCAGGTTAGGGGATACATTCTTAAAACTAAAGACTTCTGTTCTCAAATGACCATGAAAAATACAAGTCAAAAACTCGTGGATGATACGGGTAACATAAACAATAAAAGATCTGTTTCAGGAGCCACAAGGAACTACCACTGCTCAGCAAGAAAAACACAAACAACCCAACAGAAAAATGAGCAACAAACATGAATAGACATTTTGCAGAAAACACAAAAGGCAATTTTTTTTTAAAACATAGGAAAAGTTACTAAGTCAAAATGGCTAGCAGATGAATACAAATTAAAATCACAACTTCATTTTTACAATTTTCATTTAGATTGGCAAAGATTAAGTAGGCTAATAGCAAGTCATTGAGAATGTGGTGAGAATATAAGCTGAGACAACAATTTTGACATATCTCATAAATCTGAACACTTGCATATCCTGATTCAGCAATTCCACATTTATGTACATATCCTCAGATTTCAACTCATTATACTAAGAAACATGCAGAAATATGTTCATTGTAGCAATTTCCATATTACCAAAGAGGGAAAACAATCTAAATGTCCTTCTATAAAATAATGGATAAATAAATCCTGTCATATTCCCCCAATGAGCTATTATATAGAAGTCACAATAAACTGTACCCATATAAAATAATACAAATAAAATTTGGATACATAATGCTGAATGAAAAAACCATTCACAGATTTAAAAACATATGACGCATTTTTATAAACATCAAAAACAAGCATGATTAAACAGTATCTTTGTGCATACATTTATACAAATGCAGCAAAACATCATACAACAGGAAAAAGACAGACATGAATTTGAGGATGGCTGATACCTCTGGTGGGGAATCAAGGGGATGCGACGGGATTGTAAGGAGCACGTAGGCAGCTGTAACAATATTGGTCATGTTCAACATTTTCAGAGCACGGATAGGTTCATTTCAGGATTACACCGCCTTTGGTATGTACAGAATTTATAGTTTTTAGATAAGGGGAGGGAAGAACAGAGGGTGAGAGAACCCAGTTAAAGACCATGAAGGCCTGCCTTGCAGACACGGAGGGTGTGTTCCAGACTGCTGCAGCAAAAGCAAATACTGCCAAGTCTCACAAATGCTTGGCTTCCCAATGCACATAAATACTATTTCTACATTATACTGTAGTCCATTATGGGTGCAATAACATTGTGTCTATTAAAAGAAAAGTGTACATACCTCAACTTAAAAATGCTTGTTAAAAAATGCTAACCATCATCTGAGCCTTCAGTGAGTCGTAATCTTTTTGCTGGTGGAGGGTCTTGCTTGGATGTTGATGGCTGCTGACTGATGAGGGTGGTGGTTGCTAAAGGCTGGAGCTGGTGTGGCAATTTCTTAAAATAAGACAACATGGATGTCTGCCACATCAATTGACTCTTCCTTTCATGAACAATTTCTCTGTAGCAGGCAATGCTATTTGATAGCATTTTACCCACAGTAGAACTTCTTTCAAAATTGGAGTCAATCCTCTCAAATCCTGCCGCTGCTTTATCAACTAAGCTTATGTAATATTCTAAGTCTTTTGTAGTCATTTCAACAATCTTCACAGCTTCCTCACCAGTAGATTCTGTCTCAAGAAACCACTTTCTTTGCTCGTCCATAAGAAGCAACTCCTCATCTGTTAAAGTTTTATCATGTGATTGCAGCAACTCAGTCACATCTTCAGGCTCCACTTCTAATTCTAGTTCTCTTGCTATTTCCACCACATCTGCAACTACATCCTCCATTGAAGTCTTGAACCCCTCACAGTCATCTATGAGGGCTGGAATCAACTTCTTCCAAACTCCTGTTAATGTTGTTATTTGGACCTCTTCCCATGAGTCACGAATGTTCTTAATGGCATCTAGAATGGTGAATCCTTTCCAGAAGGTTTTTAGTTTACTTTGCCCAGATCCACCAGAGGAATCAGTCTGTGACAATTATGGTCTTATAAAATGTATTTCTCAAACAGTAAGACTTGAAAGTCAAAATTTATCCTTGATCCACGAGCTGCAGTATAAATGTTATGTTCAGTTCAGTTCAGTTCAGTCACTCAGTCGTGTCCGACTCTTTGCGACCCTGTGAATCACAGCACGTCAGGCCTCCCTGTCCATCACCAACTCCCAGAGTTCACTCAAACTCATGTCCATCGAGTCAGTGATGCCATCCAGCCATCTCATTCTCGGTCGTCCCCNAATAGAGTCAGTCTGTCCTTTGAAGCTTTGAAGCCAAGCATTGACTTCTCCTCTCTAGCTATGAAAGTCCTAGATGGCATCTTCTTCCAATATAAGGCTGTTTCATCAACATTGAAAATCTGTTGTGTAGTGTAGCCACCTTCCTTAATCATCTTAGCTAGATCTGGGTAACTTGTTGTAGCTTCTGCATCAGGACTCACTGCTTCACCTTGCACTTCCACATTATGGAGACGGCTTCTTTCCTTAAACCTCATAAACCAACCTCTACTGGCTTCAAACTTTTCTTCTGCAGCTTCCACACCTCTCTCAGCCTTCATAGAGTTGAAGAGAGTCAGGGCCTTGCTCCGGATCAGGCTTTGGCTTAAGGGCATGTTGTGGCTGGTCTGATCTTCTATCCAGACCACCAAAACTTTCTCCATATCAGCAATAAGGCTATTTCGCTTCCTTATCATTCGTGTGTTCACTGGAGTAGCACTTTTAATCTCCTGCAAGAACTTTTCCTTTGCGTTCACAACTTGGCTAACTGTTTGGCGCAAGAGGCCTAGCTTTCGGCCTATCTCAGCTTTCGACATGCCTTCTTCACTCAGCTTAATCATTTCTAGCTTTTGATTTAAAGTGAGAGATGTGCGACTCTTCCTTTCACCTGAATACTTAGAGGCCATTGTGAAGTTAACTGGCCCAATACCAACACTGCTGTGGCTTAGGGAACAGAGACACGGTACACACGTTGGTACAGCGGTCAGAACACACACAACGTTTATCAGTTAAGTTCCCTGTCTTACCTGGGCGCAGCTGCCAGCACCCGAAAACAATCACAAATGCAACATCAAAGGCCGTGAATCACAGATCACTGTAATAAAACAAATATGGTTGAAATACTGTGAGAATTACCAAACTGTGACATTCAAACACCAAAGTGAGCAAATGCTGTTGCAAACACTGGTGCTGTTAGACTTGCTCCATGAAAACTTGCCACAAACCTCCAAGTGGTAAAAAAAACAAACAAAAAAAAAACACGATCTGGGAAGCATAATAAAATGCAACAAAAGTATGCGGATACTGAGTTGTCTGCCTTCATCAAATTGTGTCAGTTTTTGCTTCGTGCACCTGGGGGGGCGGTGGGGGTGGGGGTTCTTGCTGTTTGGACAGGCGCTTCTGTCCAAATCTCAGCAGAGAAAATGCAGCTCTTCAGAAATCGTATCAAGAAAGACCTTGAAGGCCTCCGCAGACGACCTCGCCCACAGCTCCTGGACTGGATCAGCTCGTTCAAGCTGTGTGCGGGCAGTGCACCAGGTCTCCCAAAGCGGGGTCAAGGCCACGCGGACAGTACGGTGAAGGTCCACCCGGAAGAGACCCCAGAACACGCACTCCGGGGCGAGGAAGGGACCTGGCGACCAAGCCCCAACCCTGCGCCGCACCGGGTACGCTGGGCCAGCGGTCCACGACGCCCGCTCCGCACGCTGGGGTTCACAACGGAGCCCGGGATTCCCGGGGCAGTGGCACGCGGGGCCTCGGAGTCCAGGACGACAAGCCTCCGAGGGTGATGGGAGGGGTCGTGGGACGACGGCCTCTGCGGCGTGCCGGCACCCGCTGCGCCAGACAGGGCGAGTATCGAGTGCCGGGTGTCCGGCCCCGCGGTCCGGAGACGCCAGTCAGCCCTCGAGGCGGAAAGGGCAGTGGGGCGCGTTGCATACTGGTACTTGTAGTTCCCCTGGCACCTGCCCCGAGCCGGCGCTGGGGGCTACGGGCCGGACACCCCTGTTGCATGCCGGGACTCCCGGCGCCAGACCGGGACTCGTGATCCCTCGGGACGCGCTGCATGCTGGTACTTGTAGTTCTCCTGGCATCGGCCACGAGCCGGCGATGGGAGCTGCGGGACAGATACCCCTGTTGCATGCCGGGACTCCCGGCGCCAGACCAGGAGTCGTGATCCCGCGGGACGCGCTGGACGCCGGGACTCGTAGTCCCAGGACGTTCAGGCGACGCGGTTTGCGGCCCGGTGGCCCCGCTTTGCCTGCCGTCGCCAGTCCCGGATGCTGGTGCTCACGGGGTGGACGCGGCGAAGGGACCCCGTCCCCAGCAGGCCCAGCCCCGCCCGCGCCGTCCAGACAGCGGCAGGTTCCGGGGACCCGCCCGGCCACTCAGGCCCCGCGTGGCGTCCGTCCGCCACGGCCCTCGGCGCATGCGCGCGCGCGGCGACACGTGACTCCGCACGCTGTCCCGGAAGTCGGCGCGGGACTGGAGGCGGGTGGAAGCCGGTGTGGGGCTGAGGGTCGCAGCGTTACCGCCGTTGTCCCCTCCTGGGCCGGGGTCGCCCGCCCGCGGGGAAGGGCGCCGGGCCCTGAGCGTCTGCCGGCGCCCTTCCGCAGCGTCTCCGCCCGCTTGCGATGGAGGCGCCGCCCGGCAGCCGCCTTCCCGCCGAGGGCTCCCAGCCGCCGGCCGTAGCCGAGGTGCGCTGCCCCGGCCCCGGGCCGCTGCGCCTGCTCGAGTGGAGGGTAGCGGCTGGCGCCGCGGTGCGCATCGGCTCCGTGCTGGCTGTGTGCGAGTCCGCCGCCTCCACGCAGCCCTCTGGGCCCGCCCCTGTCCGCACCGGCTCCGGAGGCTGCGTGCGCGCGGAGCGCAGGCTGAGGTCGGAGCGCGCGGGCGTGGTGCGAGAGCTGTGCGCGCAGCCGGGCCAGGTGGTGGCCCCCGGGTGAGTGGTAACGGGGGAGGAAGCCAGGTCTTGAGGGAGCTTTGGGCCTGGGCCGGGAGGGGGCCCTGGGTGGGAGAGGGTCTCCCGGGCTGCCGCTGAAGGGGCTGCGCTCCGGCAGAAGTTTGGAAGGTAGGGCGCACAGCTGCGCCTCTGCCTGTTTTTCTAAGGCTAGATGACAGCCCCTGCTAGTCATCTGCTGATCGGAGGCAGCAAACTTAAAACAAGAAGAACAACAAAGCCCTGTGTCACCGAAATTGCACTCTTTGAAAGACAGTTGCGTTCTTTTCTCTCTGTGACAGGTGTCCCCACCCAAGACTTCACGTTTCTAAGTTAGGAAAACTAGGGGTCATAGCGCGTACAGGAAGAAGCAGGCATTCTCCATGCTTGTTGTCAAGCAGCGTTAATTGTTGGGAGGCGTGCAATTGTTCAGTTCCTAGTAAACCTTGTGAAGTGTGGTTGTAAAACCTGGCAGTTCTGCTTCATAGCTCAGGACCGGGGTGCGGCTCTGGCATAGGTAGGTCAGGACAAGCAGTAGTGTATCCGCCTCCTGTCGGTTCTTGCTGTCGTACCCCTGTTTTAACCTTGTGAAGGGATTTTTGTTTGTTTGTTTATAAGTTGACCAGTGTTGTGCACAAAGTTGTGCACACATGACTTGTGTGGTTGTTTCCATTGCAGGGACGGAAACCTGGGGCAGGTGAGCATCCCTGCCTCCTGTTCAGTGGCTGGGGTGCAGTTTTCCTCTCTGGGGGCCCCAGTGCCCTGGGCGCTCAGTTCCCTTTCTCCCCACCCTGGCCCTCCCCTGTAGAGGTGGTCACCGGCCCCTGCTCCTCTCCTGGTGGCACAAGTTCATCCTCTGGCTGTTGAACATTTTCCACTGATTCCACACGGCTAGAACCTGCCTGCCTGGCAGTCCTGGGCGCCTCATCCCGCATCCAGTTCTCTTCTCTCATCCTGGGAGGTGGAGCCAGGTCTTCAGTCTTCTGTACCTGCTGCAGGGTGCAGGGGAGGTGGCTGGGCTGCACTCTCATCTGCCCCCGCCAGAGCCATCCGCCTGGCCTTACGAGGGAGAGGCTCACTGTGTGTGACACCCCAGTGTGCTTTCAGCGTTGCTTTGAAGTCAGGTCTTCCTTGACCATTGCTTGGGCCCTGAGGAGCCTGTAAACCCACCACCTGGACGATAGACATGCTGCTTCATGCTGCCGTTTCACTGGGTAGAAAACCTCTGAGGGAAGGACCTCTGCTCCATGTTGTTCTGTTATTCTGACTGCACGGAAACGACCCCGAAGGTGAGGCAGGCTGGTTACTGGTCACAGCAGCTAGTGAGCCTTCACGTGCAGCCGTCCTGCAGAGCAGAGGAGCCCAGTCAGGTAATGCCGCGGGTCAGCCCAGCAGCTGACCTGGTGCCGAGTTCCCAGCTGTGGGTCATTTTCTGTGTGTTCAGTGTTTCGGGCCTTGGGGTGTCTCACTTCAGTGCTGCGTCCCAGTGCCTTCTGAGATTGAGTAGTGGTAGCAGTTCTCCTGGAGTGCAGGTGTGCGAGGGTGTGTGACGCACAGCCCAGAGCCAGGCTCTGTGGCCGGAGTTGTCTTGGTGTCCGTCATCGCTGTTGTCAGCTGGCCTCGTCCTGACCGCACCGGAGGTGGTTCTCCGGCAGTGAACAGTTCCCGGAACCTAGAGACCTTGTCTCGATGTCGTGGAAGTGGCAGACGCTCTTGTGACCTGTGATGGGATTGCGTGTTTTTGTAGCGCTCACACTGTCGGGGAGAGCGGGGATTGTTCTGACCTTTTAGGCAGAGGAGGGGACGGGGTCCCAGCAGCTTCTGACACACCAGCCCAGTCCCTGCTGGGCTTCCCCTGGTTTCCTCCACACTGCTGTCTGCTGAGGCCACATTTCACCCGGAGCATCCCCATGGGGGAAGTAGACCGAAGAAGAGTCTGTTTCTGTCCTCGTAACGCGTATGTGGATTGAAATTATTTTCATTTGGAAATACTCTGACAAGGCACTGTTAGCCGAAAGTATTTCTGTTAATTATTTGTCCTTTCTTTTCATTTGTCTGCTTTTTTTTTCAATTCATGTGGATACATTGAAGTCTCCAAAGGAAAGGAAAATATACACATAAAATAATCAGAAAACAAGCCTGGTGATGGATAAGGACCGGCACAGGAGGAGGCTGTGTAGGTGCGTGCTTGCGTCTTTTCTTGACGTCCAACTAGCATTATCTGTGCCCGGTAGCCTGTCTGTCTGAATCTGCTGTTTGTATCAGGATTGTACAGTGGTGATAATTTTAATTCCTTTGTTTCTTCTTCCTTTCTTGGTTGGCTTTCTACTGTAAGGAAAACTAACTTATTGACGTGGACTCATGGGTTCTTATTCAGTGGATTATAGTCCATTCCAGTTACTTTCTCAACTCTCAGATTATCCTGGACTAGGCAGCAGGCACCCTTCCAGGTCCTGTTTCCTGACACAACCCTGGAATCAGCCTTTCTCAAAGAAGTCCTGCTTCCTCTCAGCGCAACCGTGGTCTGGACGTCTCGCCCCCCCAGTGCTCTTCAGTAGTCAGATGTTTACCACTCTGAAGAGGTCCCTTCACCCCTCACCTGTCCGACCTGCCCAGATCCAACACCTGGCAGCATCCTGGGACCCGCTCTCTGACACTGCGCTGCTTCTGACTCAGCCGGTGCCCTCTGAGCTCCCCGTTAGAGCAGACACAGACGCTCCTGAGCACAGAAGCCTCCGGAGAGCTTGGTCCTTGTGTGTTGAGGGGAATACCTTGTGTGGGGACCGCACTGACGCCTGTCCCGTGGCCTCTCTTCAGGCACCGGCCGGGGAGGCGGGCCTGTGTTGGTGACTGGCTTGCCATTCTGAGGCTCGTCTCCTTTGTTGAAGTGTTTCTGCAGTTTACAGCTCGTCAGTCCCTTGACTGTGCAGTGGGTTGAAGGTAGAATGACCCTGCCCGTGGCAAGGTCTGCAGAGCTGAAGAGGGAGGGCATCTTGTTCTAAAAGGCTGTGGCTGTTGCTTCTGTCTGACCCCCATTCCCTCTCTGGGGACTGCTTCTCTTTGGCGGGGGATATTTTTTAAGCCCAAGGAGAGATGCCGAAGTCAGCTGAACAGACAGTGTCACACCCAGCTCTGACCCTGGGGGAGCAGATCTGAGTGGTCCTGTAACTTATAGAAAATGCAGTCAGTCCTCCCTGTCCATGAGTTCCCCACCTGTGTGTTCAGCTGACTTTGGGTCAGAACATCTGAGCAGTGAGGGTAGGGATTCAGAAGGTTCCAAAAGGCAAAGCTTGAATTTGCCGCATACCAGCAACTGTGATCGGAGAAGGCAATGGCAAGCCACTCCAGTACTCTTGCCTAGAAAACCCCATGGATGGAGGAGCCTGGTGGGCTGCAGTCCGTGGGGTCGCTAAGGGTCGGACACGACTGAGCGACTTCACTTTCACTTTTCACTTTCACACATTGGAGAAGGAAATGGCAACCCACTCCAGTGTTCTTGCCTGGAGAATCCC
>SPDY01014853.1:62172-73332 GCA_006461725.1 Moschus chrysogaster | reverse complement strand
GATACATTGAAGTCTCCAAAGGAAAGGAAAATATACACATAAAATAATCAGAAAACAAGCCTGGTGATGGATAAGGACCGGCACAGGAGGAGGCTGTGTAGGTGCGTGCTTGCGTCTTTTCTTGACGTCCAACTAGCATTATCTGTGCCCGGTAGCCTGTCTGTCTGAATCTGCTGTTTGTATCAGGATTGTACAGTGGTGATAATTTTAATTCCTTTGTTTCTTCTTCCTTTCTTGGTTGGCTTTCTACTGTAAGGAAAACTAACTTATTGACGTGGACTCATGGGTTCTTATTCAGTGGATTATAGTCCATTCCAGTTACTTTCTCAACTCTCAGATTATCCTGGACTAGGCAGCAGGCACCCTTCCAGGTCCTGTTTCCTGACACAACCCTGGAATCAGCCTTTCTCAAAGAAGTCCTGCTTCCTCTCAGCGCAACCGTGGTCTGGACGTCTCGCCCCCCCAGTGCTCTTCAGTAGTCAGATGTTTACCACTCTGAAGAGGTCCCTTCACCCCTCACCTGTCCGACCTGCCCAGATCCAACACCTGGCAGCATCCTGGGACCCGCTCTCTGACACTGCGCTGCTTCTGACTCAGCCGGTGCCCTCTGAGCTCCCCGTTAGAGCAGACACAGACGCTCCTGAGCACAGAAGCCTCCGGAGAGCTTGGTCCTTGTGTGTTGAGGGGAATACCTTGTGTGGGGACCGCACTGACGCCTGTCCCGTGGCCTCTCTTCAGGCACCGGCCGGGGAGGCGGGCCTGTGTTGGTGACTGGCTTGCCATTCTGAGGCTCGTCTCCTTTGTTGAAGTGTTTCTGCAGTTTACAGCTCGTCAGTCCCTTGACTGTGCAGTGGGTTGAAGGTAGAATGACCCTGCCCGTGGCAAGGTCTGCAGAGCTGAAGAGGGAGGGCATCTTGTTCTAAAAGGCTGTGGCTGTTGCTTCTGTCTGACCCCCATTCCCTCTCTGGGGACTGCTTCTCTTTGGCGGGGGATATTTTTTAAGCCCAAGGAGAGATGCCGAAGTCAGCTGAACAGACAGTGTCACACCCAGCTCTGACCCTGGGGGAGCAGATCTGAGTGGTCCTGTAACTTATAGAAAATGCAGTCAGTCCTCCCTGTCCATGAGTTCCCCACCTGTGTGTTCAGCTGACTTTGGGTCAGAACATCTGAGCAGTGAGGGTAGGGATTCAGAAGGTTCCAAAAGGCAAAGCTTGAATTTGCCGCATACCAGCAACTGTGATCGGAGAAGGCAATGGCAAGCCACTCCAGTACTCTTGCCTAGAAAACCCCATGGATGGAGGAGCCTGGTGGGCTGCAGTCCGTGGGGTCGCTAAGGGTCGGACACGACTGAGCGACTTCACTTTCACTTTTCACTTTCACACATTGGAGAAGGAAATGGCAACCCACTCCAGTGTTCTTGCCTGGAGAATCCCAGGGAAGGGGGAGCCTGGTGGGCTTCCATCTATGGGGTCACACAGAGTCGGACATGACTGAAGTGACTTAACAGCAGCAGCAACTGTGATAGTACTGACCTTGTGGTGGGTGTCACCGGTGACCGGGAGGTGGTCAGTGTACACAGGAGGGTGTGTGTACACAGGAGGGTGTGTGTACACAGGAGGGTGTGTGCACACAGGAGGTCATGTGGAAGTTGTGTGCACACACTGGGCCGTTTTCTGTAAGGGACTAGAGCATTCTCCGACTCTGGTACCTGTGGGTCCTGGGATCAGCCTCCCGCAGATACACACAGGTGACTGTCAGGTCGGCTTCCCTCTAAGGTGGGCTGGGTGTTCTTGCAACTTACCCGGCAAGTGTCAGCCCGGGCAGTGCCTGCTGAGAGGAGCGGCGTGTAAGGGCCCCCGGCCCGGGAGCCCGCCGACCGCTGCGTCCCTGTGGCCTCATGGGCTTCAGGTCTGCAGGGCCTCTGGCCGCAGCATGAGCAGCGTCGGCAAGATGGTGGACGAGCAGTCACTGTTTCTCCCCCGCCCGCCACCCACGGGTGTCCCAGGAGGCAGGTGGCATGCTGTGCCCGGGCGCCACAGGGCCCACAGCGCCCTGACCGGCGAGCAGTTGCTGGAGGGCACCCTCGACCTGCAGCGGAGTGCCTCCGTCTGCCTGCCGGCTCCACTGCGCGGTCTCAGGCGCGTCCTGGGCCCGTTCCCCCTCGCGCACAGGAGGGTCCCTGGCAGGAAGGGATCCAGAAAGGTGGGGGGCGGGGGCCATGGCAGCAGTGGCCTCACCCCAGAACCGAGGGCTGAAGCGGGCGGGACCCCACGCCAGCGCTGCTGACGGGCAGGAGCTGCGTGTGCTCAGAGCAGGGGCTCATCTGCTCCCCCAGCCTGTCTAGGGTCAGGGCGAGGGAGCAGTTTCAGGGAGGGGTTGAGATGGTGCTGACGGTGGGCCCTCAGGGAAGGGGCCGCGCCACCCACCCAGCACAGGCCTTGTGGGGGGCCCAGCCGGGGGCACGGGGAGCCGGGTCGTGAACGGCAGGGATGGGGTGCTGCCCGGGAGGTGGGAGAGGCCTCAGAGAGTCTGTGAGGTGATGCCCCGAGGGCCCCCCACACCAGGCGCCCGGGCCCTCGCCCGCCGGGTCAGGCGGTGGGACCATGCTGACCCACAGCTGTCAGGTTGCGGAGCTGAAAGCCCCCCTTCAGAGACCACTGCCAGCCCACCGGGGTTTGAGGTGAATGTACAAAGAAAACAGCAATTTCTGTGTTTATGAAAACTAGGAATATTAGTCCTGTTGGAAAAGTTTAGATTAATCACAGCCTATCTCTAGACTGGGAATGACTGTGGGAGACAAGAATCATTTATTATTTGCCTGTATTTTAACTAGTTGTTTCTTGTCATATTAACGTTTCAGTTTTTCTAAGCTGTTTATCACAAACCATAGGAGAATCCCATGTAAGCTTCTCATGCATTTTGAGACAGTTTTCTGTTATCTGACAGGACGTCCTGAGTTCTTTCTGTTGTTCCTTAGGTAGTTTTGCTGTGTTTCACGTGAAGGCCCCATGGAGGGGAAAGCCCTTCCCTTTATCGCCAGATAGATGGCCTGGGGGCGGCGTGACCCCCTGCAGTCCTGGGGCGCCCGGTAAGCCCAAGGGTTGCAGCTCTTGCTGACGTGTGCTTGTTCTCCCCCGTTTCCAGGGCGGTCCTGGTGCGCTTAGAAGGATGTAGTCACCCCGTCGTCATGAAGGGCCTGTGCGCCGAGTGTGGCCAGGACCTGACCCAGTAAGTGCTGCTTTCTCGGGAGGCGCGCACCCCGGTCTGATGGGAGCAGCCGTGATGAGCCCTCATCCCGGGCCTGGCCTGGCCTTCCCACTGGGGCGTGACTCAACCTGGGCGGGTTTGGCCCCATGGTCGAGGGTTTCCCTGGTTCGTGCGTGTGGAGCGGTGTGGACCCTTCTGCTTCTCACACCGTGGGCCTCTGGGACCGTCTTTGTTTTCAAAGGGAACTTTGTGAGTGTGGCTTAGTTTCTCCCTCAGTGCTCCTGTGTCTCCAGACGGGGCGGACACTTCAGCACTAGGCCCACGGTGCATGGCCACTAGGATTAGGCCAAGCTGAAGTCCCCGTGAGTTAGCGAGCTGGAGCCCTGGCCTCAGCGCCCCTCTCTCTGCAGGCTGCAGAGCAAGAACGGGCGGCAGCAGGTGCCACTGTCCACGGCCACCGTGTCCATGGTGCACAGCGTCCCCGAGCTCATGGTGAGCTCCGAGGTGGGTGTCCTGGCGGACCGGGGCTGGGAAGGTGGTCCTGGGGGCACTCCTCAATCAGGGCGGGGGCAGGGGAGGAGAGGGCAAGCCTGCTCTTGTCACTGTCCTGAGTGACCACAGTGCACAGGTGGTCCGTGTGGAGCAAGAGGCCTGCCCGCAGGACGGGGGCTGTGCCTCTCCTGTTGTCTCCCTGCTTTTGGGTTGGGAGCTCTCCAGGATGCTGCCGCCGGAGCCTGGGCTCAGAGGGGAAGACAGCCTTGGGCGGGGAGCCCCGGCTGGGCGGGGTCATGAGCTAGGGGCACCAGAAGGCCCCTGCCTGGGAGCAGGGCTGTGCAGGAGGTGAGTGGTGTCGGCTGAGTGGTGCTGGCCACATGGGCATGGGGGCCCAGTGCACGCTTTCACGAGCAGACATGCGCATACTGTGGGGAGGTCTGGGAATGGAAAGCTTGCTCTTATACATTGCGAGAGTCACGTGGCCATGCTGGCCAGAGGCCTCCTGATGCTGGGTCAGGGCCCACATGGGTGTGAGCCTCGCCAGGACGGGGCGCCAGCACAGGCCCTGTGAGCACTGGCTTCTTGTCTAGTTGAGGGAGCCTTGGAACTCTGCATCTCTGTGAGCTGTCAGTCAAAGCACTGTGCTTGTAAACGACATATGCCTACTTTGTGTTTCGTGGAAGACAGGATGCCAGAGACGTGGTTATGAGTTCTCTGAATTACTGAGATCTAAGCATGAGTATGTAAGCGTATGTTTAAGACAAAACAAGGAGGTCTGAGGTAGAAAAGAAAAGGAAGTGTTCCCGCTGCTTGTGCTGTAACAGAGGAGCTCTTGGCCTTTCTGCATGAACTTCTGGGAACACAAGGTGGGATTCCTGTCGCCCATCAGGACGGCCACCGCTGCCCCGCGGCTTACAGCGTCTCAGCCCTGCCGCAGCCCTCCCTGAGCGAGTCTGTACAGACTCAGCCTCTTGCCTCTCTGCCCCTCACGCAACTAGAAGCGGTCACGGTCAGGCTGGCTTGAGGACATTCAAGCAAACGGAATGGGCTTCCGGCACCAGGGCGTCGACTCCGGGCCGCTGGGCGCGTGGCTGCGGCGGGCACCCCCAGCTCCCTGTTCTGCTTGCTGAGAGGACGGAGTGTCGCCTTGTCTGCACACGGCGGTCCTCAGCCGTTTCTCTTTCTCCCCGTGGCTCTAGCAAGCTGAGAAGCTCGGGAGGGAGGACCAGCAGCGACTGCACCGCAACAGGAAGCTGGTGCTCATGGTGGACCTGGACCAGACGCTGATCCACACCACGGAGCAGCACTGCCAGCAGATGTCCAACAAGGTGCGCGCAGCCGCGGGGGCCGCCCGGGCGCTCGGCTCCGGAGCCCAGCGGGCTCTGCCCCGCGTCATGGCCGCGCTGGGCGCAGTGGAGGGCTGATGGGGCTGCAATGGGCCCTCTCTCCCCAGGGGATGGCTGGCGTCTCTGTGCCGTGGGGCCTTCTGTCCCGTGACAGCTCTCCATGCCACCTGTGCCGTCGCCTGTGGACGTGTCTCAGGGTTTCCTGCGTCACGACCACCGCGTTCACGGGTGGCAGAGCTGGGTGGGCAGGGCTGGGGCGCCGCGGTGGCGACTGCAGCCACTTGGGGCTTGTCCACCGCGGAGCCGGACGTTTCCATTCATTTCATAAGAGTTTGGGCGGTTCCATCACACCCGGTGTGAGCACGTGTGGTAGCAAGGTGTCCTCAGGGCCGCGTGGACCATGCCCACTGCCGGGGGCTTCCCTGTGCCCACCAGTCCCCCACCACCGCAGCTCCCAGGCCTGCGGGCAGCACCTGGAGAGGCGGGTTGAATCCTTAACCTTGGAGACCCTCACTTGGGATTTGACGCTTTTTCTGTTCAGCGTCCAGACGATTTACCGCTGAGCGTGGGGCTGGGGGGGGTTGTGAGTGTACCATCTCAACTCCCAAGTGTTTTATCAGAGTAGCCCCATCGTGAACAGTGTGACAGATTTATAGCCAGTGAAAACTTAACAATGCCTCAGGTCATTTCTTTTTCTTTTTGAGTTTATTATTACTGGGAAAATGAATGATAAACAGAATTAAAAGGATCAGAGTTTAACTTTCTAAGGAGAATAGAGTCACATGCGTGTTGACCGCGTGTGAGCAGGTTGGAGTTACTGACCTCATCTGTCTCTTAAAGATGGACCTGTCTTTGTGCTGTAAGTGAGTGGAGTTGCGTTTTATAACCGTAAGGAAGTTAGGCTGAGTTGTGTGGGGCTCTTAGCTTACCTTCCCCTCTGGCTCTGGGAGGCGCTGTGGATAGACCCTGGAATCTGCAGTGGTTGGCACCCACCCAGGATGCTCGTGAAATGGTTGGGACGTGAGTGTCCACTGGTGTCCTGAGACACTTAGTGAGGCCTCTGGTGCCCGGTCCTCAGACAGCTGAGGTGCCATAGTTGCCACAGGAAGCTATCGCAGGTCACCTGGTTGTTCTGGGCGGTCGTTGTGATTATCTGGAGTGCTCACCTGGGGGGTTACTACAGGAAAAGGCTGAGCCCTCTTACAGAGTGTGAGAGAGGAAGGCATTTGTGTGGCGCGGCAGGCTGTGCTGCTGTGACTCCCCCCCGTAACCCCCAACCTGGTGGGCCACATGTCAGCGCCGCCCTCTGACTGGGCCTGCTCTCTGCAGGGCATCTTCCACTTCCAGCTGGGCCGGGGCGAGCCCATGCTGCACACACGCCTGCGTCCCCACTGCAAGGAGTTCCTGGAGAAGGTGGCCCGGCTGTACGAGCTGCACGTGTTCACGTTTGGCAGCCGGCTGTACGCGCACACCATCGCAGGTGAGCAGCCCACGGGGTTCTGTCCTGCTCTGGACACTCACAGCCGGCGTGTGGGTTTGGTTCCACTCCTTCTCAACGGTGGATCCTGCAGATGGAGGGAAGGTCAGAGGCACTGCCTGACTCAGCCTTAGCCCCGCAGTGGTGGCTGGGGCGTGGGCAGGCTGGTCCTCCAGAACCTCCACTCTGCCCAGCTGGCAGTCGCACTCCAGTCCCGAGTGCAAGCCCCTGTCCCTCCGTCAGTTGCACGCTGCGGGCCCCTGGAGAGGCTGGTCAGGATCACAGACACATGGGGAAGTAGGAGCTCTCTGTAAGGGCTTTCTTATACAGGCAGAGGCCCTCGGGGCTGCCGGCCTGGTCACCGGGGACATGTCCATCTCGGTTGACGGACAGTCGGTAGACAGCAGTCGGCGTGGGTCCTGTCACAGAGGGCAGGGGCTGTGGTGGGTGCGCAGTGAGCCCGGGAACAGCTGAGCGCTGGTGCCGCGTGCAGCTGGGCAGGTGCTTCCTCATCCATGTCCACGTGGTTCGGCTGTCCAGAGCGAGTTTCAAAGCGCTGCCCGGACGCCCTGCTCTCCCCTCTGCTGTACGAACGTGACAGTCCAGGGACACGCACAGGCCGTGGGCCCCCTGGGAGCTGTGGTGCGTGTGGGGGTCCCTGTGCTGCTTACTGGCAGGCCCTGGGTTCCTGGGGCAGCACTGAGCTGTGTTCACCCCGCCTGCTGAGTCAGCAGAATCCGGGTGAGGGGGCTCCGCCAGCATCTGGACCAATCCCCTTCCCCTAAGGGGGGCAGGCTCAGTGTCTCCCCATCTCACACGTGGTGGGACGGCAGCATGTCTCAGACATGTGATCGTGTCCTGTTTTCTTTTCAAAGGCTTTTTAGATCCTGAGAAGAAGCTGTTTTCTCATCGAATATTATCGAGGGACGAATGTATTGACCCGTTTTCCAAAACAGGGAACCTTAGGTAGGTACCTGGCTGTGCACTTCCTGTCGTAAAGCCTGCATCTGGAGCATCAGGCCGCTGGTTCCGTATCTCCTCTCCCGGTCCCCAGCGTCCACTCCGGCATGTGGACAGCCGCTGTCTTCTAACTAGACCCCTCTCTTTCCTGCTTTCCCTGAACGTCCAGGCAGTGGTGGTACCTGGGGTCTCAGGCCAGAGCCCGGGATCGCACGTGTGGACGGGAGCGTGGGGCAGGAGACAGGGGCGCGTCGCGAGCGCCTGGGGTGGAGCTCCTGCAGCTCCCAGCCGCCCCGGGGCCTCGTTCCTTCAGGGCCTTGCATGTGCTGACCCTGCCGTCAGTGTCCTGCCTCCTTCTACCCCATGGGCCCCGCCCGTCCTGGCCTCCAACTCCTCACCGAAGGAGTTTTATGTTGCGAATTTCTTGCTCAGCCTGTATAAGGAATTTCCCTGTGTTCTATCCAGAGAGAGGCAGCCTCCCCCCGATGAGGGGGTACATACCCTGTCTCAGGTGTGGTCTTTTGGCCGGTGTTGGCCACCCTTAGCTGACATTTCGAGTTTCAGCCTTAGGATGTCCTGTTTACGTCTGTAGTACATAAGAGAGCCTAAGAGTACTCGTCCGGAAGGAGCCCTCGTGTTTACAGGTTGAGCATTCAGATAAGCAGATACAGGCACAAGGGAAGGTGCAATGCTTATCAGGGGAGAAGCTGCCCGAGGACAGGTCATCCAGGGACAAGGCTCCTGGCAACTCCAGGCTGGGGCGCTTGGCGGGGCAGGTTTCTGGCTGCGAGCTGTTCCCTGGTCTCTCTGGAGTTAGATGTGCTGAAAGCATCACCAGTCTAAGTCATTGTAGGTACCTTGTGCCCGTGGAAACAGACTCACAGAAAATCATTTCGGACACGTGAACGTTTTTCCTGGCTTTCATGGCAACTAGAAAACCTGAGCAGTGGCAGGCACTTCTGCTGGGTTTGTTCCTCAGGCCTGGAAGACAGGCAGGAAGCACCATCCTCTGACTCTCTGTCTTTGCACTTGCCTGTCTGAATGTCGGCCTTGAGGGCAGAAACCAGGTGATGAGACCCCAGAGCAGGCCTGTGTCCCTCGGGCTTTCTGGACCCTTGGTGACGTGTCTGCTCCCCTGGCACCCCAGCGTCACTGTTCTGTCCTGACGTCATGTACGTGCCCAGCTGAGATGTGAGTGGGGCTCTGCCTCCCACCTGGAGCCGGTAGCTCTCACAGGGTGCAGGCCGATGGCCTGGTGGGCCGGGACGTGGCCGGGCCTGTCGGTCCACACCAGCTTCCCCCAGGCAGGGCTCTCCACAGCCCTGACCCCTGCCTCTGTCCTGCTCCTGCCCTGAGGAGTGCCAGGCAGGGAAGACATGTTAGCAATCTTAGTGTCACTTTCTCTGGAAATCTCGAGTCTTGTTTTTTAAACAAGCCCTTCTGTGCAGCTCACGCCTGGTTCTGGTTAGTCTGCTTTCTGTTGGTTCCACGTGAGAGCCGATGTAGGTGTTTGGTGGGTGATGACTTTCATAAAGGGTACTAGTGATGCATACTTACTTCCAGAAATCTCTTTCCCTGTGGAGACTCCATGGTTTGCATCATTGACGACCGAGAAGATGTCTGGAAGTTCGCCCCCAACCTGATAACCGTGAAGAAGTACGTCTACTTCCAGGGCACTGGGGACATCCACGCCCCGTCTGCGCCCCGGGAGCCCCCAGCAAGAAAGAGAGGTGGGTGGCCCCCAGCCGTTGGGGAGTGTGCCAGCCTAGATCCCCTCTCAGCTGTGGCTACTGCTGTTCAGGTTCTGTTTGGTTTTGTTCCTTTATTTATGTTTCAGTGTTAGAGAGGTTGTGTGGGTTTGTTTGTTACACTGATACTATTTGGTTTCAGTGTAACAGTATTAGCTTCAGTGTTTTTTTTCATGTTGAGTCAAGAGTGAAGAATGCTCCCTTTTCTCCTAGTTCTCCCTGGAAAGAACAGCCTGGCCCAGGGGTGCAGTATGGGGGCTCCCCGCAGAGGTGGGCCCGCTGCACCCTGCCCAGACCTGCACGGAGCCCCTTGGGCCAGTCGAGCCCAAATTCTGGAGAAAGTTTGAAGTTTCGGTTTAAAGTGTTTCTGATAATCTTTAGCTTTTAAGTTATTTTGAGAGTACAGTTACTGCTGCAGTGGCTGAAGCAGAACTTTGAGGCCTGGCAGGGGGAGGGAGGCCCCAGGGTGCCCTGCACGGCTGAGGCAGGGGCCGTCTGACCATAGCCTCGGAGCCAAGAGTGGTCCGCACGTCTTGGACCCTGTGGAGCCCCTAATATGGTGACCGACGAGGCGGCCAGCCTGGAGCAGTCACCCACCGGCTGCCTCCCAGTGTGTGCTGCAGTCCAGAGGTGGCTGGAACTGCAGGTATGGGCGGGCGGGCAGCGTGTCCACAGGAGGCTTCTTGTCGCTTGCTGAGTAATGGTGGCCTTGTCTCCTGTGTCCTCGCCTGGTCAATCCTCCTGAAGGTGCAGACGCCACAGAGCAGCCTCTGTCCATCAGGGACCCTGAGGAAGGAAGGCCAGTGTCTGCGGTGGAGAGTAACGGCCTTGGGAGGCCCACCCGGGAGCTCAACGGGGGCCCTGGCCCTCGGGGGTGCTGGCCCTGCCAGGAGGAGGAGAGGGGCGCCCGGCCCACTGCCCGCACCCCCTCGGCTGACAGCCATGGGACTTCAGCGGGCGCCCAGCCGCGCGGAAAGACCCCGCCAGAGAAGAGGCCCGTGCGGGGTCCAGCAGGCCCCGACCCGGACCCAGATATTCCCAGCGACAGCGGGAGCAGTAGCGAGTCAGAGGGCCAGCCCTCGCCCGCCCCCTCCGAAGGGGAGAGCGGGGAGAGGCGGACCCGAAGGAAGCCCCAGGCCACCCGCGATGCTGGGAAGGCCACACCGCAGGGAGGCCCCGCAGGCGCGGCCGGGGAGCGGCTCGTGGGCACCAACCACTGCGGGGAGCCTGGCCCCGGCATGCTGGCGGACACGCAGGAGGACGGGGAGCGGGACGGGCTGTGCGCGCTTGGCGGCGGCTGCGCCGACCGCAAGGAGGCTGAGACCGAGTCCCAGAACAGCGAGCAGTCGGGCATCACGGTGGGCGAGTCCCTGGACCAGAGCATGGAGGAGGAGGAGGAGGAGGACGCGGACGACGACGACCACCTGGTGCACCTGGAGGAGATCCTCGCCCGCGTGCACTCCGACTACTACGCCAAGTACGACCGCTTCCTCAGCGGCGAGAGCCCCGAGGCCCCCGACATCCGCAAGATCGTCCCCGAGCTGCGCAGCAAGGTGCTGGCGGACGTGGCTATCATCTTCAGCGGGCTGCACCCCACCAACTTCCCCGTGGAGCGCACACGGGAGCACTACCACGCCCGGGCGCTGGGCGCGCGGATCCTCACCCAGCTCGTGCTGGATCCTGACGACCCTGCCCGACCCACCCACCTCATCGCCGCGCGGGCTGGTGAGTCACCCCCCAGCCCGCCCGCTGCCAAGTGGGGGGGTCCAGGTATCTCCAAGGCCTGAAACCCCCGGCCAGAGGCTCTGTTTGGGGGCCAAGTAGAGAGGTGGCACTGGCAGGGGCTCGGGGCCCTTCAGGAGCTACCCAGGAAGGCCCCACCCCCCTCGCCGGCCCCGGCCCCGCCCCGCGCCCCTGCCCCGCCCCT
>SPDY01014853.1:17338-30456 GCA_006461725.1 Moschus chrysogaster | reverse complement strand
TTGCTTTTCCGATGATCCAGCAGATGTTGGCAATTTGATCTCTGGTTCCTCTGCCTTTTCTAAATCCAGCTTGAACATCTGGAAGTTCTCAGTTTAGGTACTACTGAAACCTGGCTTGGAGAATTTTGAGCATTATTTTTGCTAGCATGTGAGATGAGTGCAGTTGTACGGTGGTTTGAACATTCTTTGTGATTCACCTTTCTTTAGGATTGCAATGAAAATTGATCTTTTCCAGTCCTGTGACCATGGCTGAGTTTTCCAAATTTATTGGCATATTGAGTGAAGCACTTTAACAGCATCATCTTTTAGGACTTGAAATAGCTCAGCTGGAATTCCATCACCTCCACTAGCTTTGTTAATTGTAATGTTTCCTAAGGCCCACTTGACTTTTCATTCCAGGATGTCTGGCTCTAGCTGAGTGATCACACTGTTGTGGTTATCTGGTTCATGAAGATCGTTTTTGTATAGCTCTTCTATGTATTCTTGCACACCTCTTCTTAATATCTTCTGCTTCTTTTAGGTCCATACTGCTTTGTCCTTTATTGTGCCAATCTTTGCATTAAATGTTCCCTTGGTATATCTAATTTTCGAGCTGATTAGGAAAACTGTATGGTGCACACATTTTGGAAGGACCTCTGTTTCTTAGGTGAACCCCACCCTGTTCATGAACCACAGGTTCAAGGAGAGTCAAGCCTTCCTGGATGAAGGGCTGAAGCAGACAGCGTTCCTTCGGCAGATGGAGCTCAAAGTGAGATGAGGAAATGGAAGAAGAGAAGCGCAGAGCAGGGGCGGCAGGCGGGGGATGAAAGGGGTGAACACGGGAGGAAAGCTGAGGCAGCTCAGAGGCCCGTCCTCCTGTGGTGGCGGCATCTGATCATCAAAGCAGAGCACGGAGCGGACACGGAAGCCAGACAGCCACCCGCAGCTGGGGCTGGGGAGGGGAAGCACAGATCAGGGCCGTCTGTGGGAGCTGCAGAGTGACGAGAACACGTGCACTGCTGCAAGTGCTCTGGAGAAAGAGACATCAGAGGCAAGAGAGGCAGGAAGAGAATGGCTTCCAGGTAGCAACCGAGCGGACCAGGGAAAGGAGACTCAGGCTGGGGAACCATGACGGTGAGAGGGCTGGCTCCCCTCCACGCTCAGGCGGGGAGCTGACACAGGCCAGAGACGGACACGGACAGGAAGAGGAAGTGAAAAAGAAAGCCAAGAACAGGAAGACAAAGAGTCAAGTGTCTGGAAGGCTGACAGGGTCCAGGAGCTCTGCTGAATGCAGAAGGGACACGTGGAGAGGTGGACAGATGGACACATGGACACATGGACAGATGAACTGAAAGGGGGTCTATGTCACTAGGAGCCAGGATTCTTTAGGCAAAGGTAATCATGTTCTACCATCGGTTGTGACGTCTCTATAATTCTGTGAACAACCTAAAGCCCACTGGATCACACACTTTACAGGGATAAATTGTGTGGTGTCGGAATTCTTCTCAATAAAGCTGTTACCAAAAAAAGCAGACTGATTGTGTCATCTTGTTTTGAAAAGGAGCCAATACATGAAAATTCATGAAAGTTAAATATAAATAGCTAGAAGAAAATAACTAATTTGGAAAATATTGGTAAAGAAGGGAATTAGAAGTCATTTTAACAGCTTTCATTCCCCTCGTCACGTCCACCCTCACAGTAAACACTTTCCAAACATATGTGGGTGCCAGGCCCCACCTGTGTGAAGGACAAGGAAGCAAAGATAAAAAGGCCCTGTGCAAGGGCCTTACTGCCTGCTGAGACAGACAAGGAAATGCATGTCAACTTCCTATTTCTTCAAAGAAATGATTTCACTTACATTCACACCAAGGATTTTCCACTAATAACATACCAGTCAGTATTTACTAATATGCAACTATAGTCAAGAAAGTGGGTTAAAGTACATATGAAAGCCATTTTGGCCAAAGTATTTTCTAACAGTAGAAAACTGGAGAAAACATAGATATCACACAGTAGAGTTTGAGTTACAGTGTGGTGCCAGCCACATGACAATCATTTAAACTTAGGTTGGATCCTGGAAAACATTGAAGATGCTCATATCCTGCTAAATCCAGTGAAAATCCCGGAG
This sequence comes from Moschus chrysogaster, assembly GCA_006461725.1. Classification (NCBI taxonomy): domain Eukaryota; kingdom Metazoa; phylum Chordata; class Mammalia; order Artiodactyla; family Moschidae; genus Moschus; species Moschus chrysogaster. The sequence goes on along the minus strand of SPDY01014853.1, from coordinate 28,349 downwards.
CTGTTATGATGCTATTTTTGTATAGAAACAAACAAAAACATTCTTACATTTAAAGGGTACAAAATGTTTTGGTACCAGATTAGGTCCCAAATAGTTACAGTGATAAAGTGTGGCTGATGGAGCTGAGAGGTGTAGAGATTTCTCATTTTCTCTTTTGTGTTTTTCACAGAAGATTTACTCATTTTCTACAACGGGCATGTATTATGTTCCAAAAACATTTTGTAAATGTTTGCTCCTTTCCTAAAACAGAAGCCACACAAATATGCAAATACATCAACCAGCAATGAATTTAATATTATTTAAGAAAAGCAATGATGCACCATGTTCTACAAGGAGGACATGGCAATCCACTCCAGTATTCTTGTCTGGAGAATCCCCATGGACAGAGGAGCCTGACGGGCTATAGTCCATAGAGTCACACAGAGTCAGACATGACTGAACAAACACGCAGGAAAAGTAATGATACACCATCTTTTTCAACCTTGTCTCTGGTCCCGTCCTGTGGACCAGCAGGCACTTTATAAAATACCAGCAATGCTGGATCCCCAGACACGTGGCTGCTGGAGGGTCAAACACCTGTATCCTCCCCTGGGTTCATTGAACAGTGAGATACAGCAAGACAGTGTCCCAAAGAAAATAGAAAATGTGTGCTGCTGGAGCAGTCAGGGTTGGGTAGTGTCCCTGGCACTGTGATCAGGCAAGGTCATTGTGGTTGACACCAAACAGAGGCAGAGTTCAGTGGAACTCGCCTTCAAGCTCGCCTCTTTGGACAATGTTGAATTACCTCTTTTCCACTAGCTCAAGGTGCTGTTTAGTCACTAAGTCATGACCAGCTCTTTGCTGACCCCATAGACTGTAGGCTGCCCGTCTCCTCTGTCCATGGGATTTCCCAGGCAAGAATGCTGGAGTGGGTTGCTATGCCCTCCTCCTGGGGATCTTCCCAACCCAGGGATTGAACCTGCATCTCCTATTTCACAGACGGGTGTTTACCACTGAGCCACAAGGGAAGCTCAACGTGAGGAAATAGTGAATGTGTTGTATGATGGGGTGAAGCTTCTAAAACAGCTGACAGGCTCACCAAAGAGGTTAGTAAAAGCTGACAAACAATTTAAAAGAAACAAATATATTGAACCTAGATTTTAAAGAACTGTATAACTGAAAACCATAAGTCAGAAACCAAGAACAAGGGCATCAACAGACACTGGGGAGATGGAGATTTTCGTGGACTAAAAACCCAGAGTTGGCTGAGAATATGACACGGTGCCAGGACAGGCTAGTTGGTGCTTGGGCTAGATGAACAGAGGTGTGGTGTCTGGGGAGGGAGGGGACAGTTCACTCAACTCTGTTCCTCACAACTACCCAGGGCTGGAAACAGGCACAGGGTCTGAGGGGCAGCCAGGTGGCACTGGGTCTGGAAATTTCCCCCCATGAAGGGCAAGGGTCTTAGAAATCATACATACCCCCACACACACACCTATATAACCCAGCTGCAGGGCACTCGCTGTGGCCCGGACGTGGTCTGAGACTTCCATGAGCTATCTTGTTTGCTTAGTTACTTTTTAGTGTCCCGCAGGGTTGGAGGGGTCCAGTCCATTCTAAAGGAGATCAGTCCTGGGTGTTTATTGGAAGGACTGATGTTGAAGCTGAAACCCCAATACTCTGGCCACTTCATGTGACGAGTTGACTCACTGGAAAAGACTCTGATGCTGGGAGGGATTGGGGTGGGAGGAGACGGGGACGACAGAGAATGAGATGGCTGGATGGCATCACCGACTCGATGGACATGAGTTTGAGTGAACTCCGGGAGTTGGTGATGGACAGGGAGGCCTGGCGTGCTGTGATTCATGGGGTCGCAAAGAGTCGGACACGACTGAGCGACTGAACTGAAGTGACTGAACTGAACTGTGAACTGACTGAACTGAACTGTTACAGGGATCCTCCATGGAGTTCTGCCTCAGCAGCTACAACATCCATTCCTGATGGACAAATGCTGCCTCCTCCCCCGACAGATTCTGCTCAGCTGGACAGACACTGCTAACAGATGGAGCTGCCCCAAACATGGGACAGTCAGCGCCCTGAGCCGAGGTGGCCTTTTAGGGTAGAGAGGAGGCCAGCCATCTCTGGCTCTAAGAGGAACCTGGCAGGCTACAGTCCACAGGGTCTCAAAGAGTCAGACACGACTGAAGGAGCTTAGCACGCACGCACATGAAGAAACAAAGCCGTCCAAGGCCTCAGTGTCCAAGGCTCAAGCCCGAGAGGAACATCCTCGTGTCCACGATGACAGCCCTTCACAGAGGCCGCGTCATATCAAGGCGCAGTTCACAGGCATCTGGCAATGCCGGCCCCGGACAGGAGGCTGTTCCGGTGACTGACCAAGAGTCTCCAACTCCACAAGCTGCCTTCCTCCGGGCTCTGGAGACCACACCCAAGTGGCGAGCCCCTCGTCTGCCCCTTTACCCTAAGGGCCGCTTCGGCGTGTGGTTACGGGGAGGGGGGGGGCGCCGTCTGCGCTTCTGGAGCCGCCACTGTGCATGAGGGTGGAAGCGTGTGCCTGTCGCGTCGGTGGGCGCAGTGCGCAGAGAGGGGTCCTATGCCCCCGAGAGTTCCTCCTGGGGGAACACGGCCCTGGGCTCCTGGCTCCCAGCCGGACAGACCGGGGGTCCGCTCGCCCTGGGGACCCGCGGCCGGGCGCGAGGGGGCGCCACGCCACCGCAGCCGGCGGATCGCCAGGGCCGGGCCGGGCCGGGCCGGGGGCGGCGCGCGGGGCGGTGCCGGACTGCGCGGGCAGCGGGCTCCAGAGACGCCGCGCTCCGCCGGGAGGAGGCCGCCGGCCGGGAGAGCGGAGCGGCAGCCAGACGAGTCGGGCCCCGAGGTGAAGTTGCGTGCGCGGTGGGGCCGAGGGCCGCACCAGAGGGTCCCGGGGCCGGGTTGGGGACGAGGTCGCAGGGTCCACACGGAGGATCCGATGCAAGAGCGGGGGCGGGAGGGCTCGGGGCTTCTACACGGGGTTCCGGGGCAGAGACCGGGACGCAGAGGGTCTACAGCGGAGGGTCCCGAGGAGAGAGGAGACAGGAGGCTGACGCGGCGGGAGAGAGAGGTCTACACTGGAGTCTCTCGGGGCCGCAGCGGGGACAAGGGGTCTACACCGTAAGATCCCGATGCAGGAGCGGGGGCTGGAGAGGCGCGGGCGTCTACCTCCGAGCGTCCGGACGGGAGCAGGGCAAGGGGGCCACAGTCCGGCGCGCGCAGTCTCCACTCGGCTGCGCAGACGGGTGGGGGCAAAGGAGAATCCAGGAGGGACATGTAAGCTCCCGTCCTCCCACCCGCGGCCCCCGGAGCCGAGGGCGGTGCCGGACTGCGTGCCGCCCCCAGCCCCCTGCTCGGCTCCGAGCCCAGCCTGACCGGCGTCCGGCCCCAGGCGCGCGCGGGCTCGGGCAACTTCGTGTGCTTCCATGGAGGTCCGGGCGGCCGTGGCCGGGGTCTGGTTACAGCTGCCGCCCCGTCTGTCCGTGTGGGATCTGCAAGAGCTCAGGTGAGAGGAAGGATGGGCGACAAAGCGAGCGGGATGACCAGGGATCCCCCAGGCGCCCGTGCTGGCTGGTTGTGGGCGCACCAGGTTCCGCGCAGAGGGCACGGGATGCAGTCATTGGCGCGTGGGTGCTCTTTCCTCGCCCCTTCCTGCCGCCCCTGCCCTGCAGAGGAGAACGTCGCCCCCGTATACACAGCGATGCGCGCAGATGTAGTCTTACACACACACGCACACACACACACTCATGGCCTTGCCTTTTCCTGCCCGGCCCGGAGCTCAAGCCGGAGCCCGGTCGCAGACCGGAATCCCATAGAGGGAGCCCCTCTTGGGCAGCCTGAATTCTCTAACTAGGAGCCCAAGCGCCCATGAGCCCTCCGGAGCGGAGCCAGCGAGACTCCCACACTTACCCGCGGAGGCCGGGTTGGCGACGGGGCTGGGGGCGCAGAGAGGCCCGGGTCCGCATAGAGGCGGTTGCCTGTATGAAGGGGAGGTGGTGGGCGTCTAGAAGAGCGAGCCGGGGTTCTCTCTATGCCTCGAATGCTCTCCCAAGCCTCCAGTCTCCCAAGACCCTGCAACGTCCCCGGGCCTGGGGGTTTGCCCTCCTGAGGTTTCAGGTGACCCAGGGAGTCCCCTCCCAGACCCCCTTGCTCCAGCAGATTCAGTTTCTGGTTCCTGACTCTCAGGACAAGACTGATCGTGGGTTGCAGCCCCTCCTGTCACCTTCGTCCCCTCGTCCGAGATTCCAGCCCCGAGCTGGGTTTGTGCCTGGGCAGACTCTCCTCCGGAGAAGGCAATGGCAAGCCACTCCAGTACTCTTGCCTGAAAAATCCCATGGACGCTGGAGCCTGGTGGGCTTCAGTCCGTGGGGTCGCTACAAGTCAGACATGACTGAGCGACTTCACTTTCACNACAGACCGGGGGTCCGCTCGCCCTGGGGACCCGCGGCCGGGCGCGAGGGGGCGCCACGCCACCGCAGCCGGCGGATCGCCAGGGCCGGGCCGGGCCGGGCCGGGGGCGGCGCGCGGGGCGGTGCCGGACTGCGCGGGCAGCGGGCTCCAGAGACGCCGCGCTCCGCCGGGAGGAGGCCGCCGGCCGGGAGAGCGGAGCGGCAGCCAGACGAGTCGGGCCCCGAGGTGAAGTTGCGTGCGCGGTGGGGCCGAGGGCCGCACCAGAGGGTCCCGGGGCCGGGTTGGGGACGAGGTCGCAGGGTCCACACGGAGGATCCGATGCAAGAGCGGGGGCGGGAGGGCTCGGGGCTTCTACACGGGGTTCCGGGGCAGAGACCGGGACGCAGAGGGTCTACAGCGGAGGGTCCCGAGGAGAGAGGAGACAGGAGGCTGACGCGGCGGGAGAGAGAGGTCTACACTGGAGTCTCTCGGGGCCGCAGCGGGGACAAGGGGTCTACACCGTAAGATCCCGATGCAGGAGCGGGGGCTGGAGAGGCGCGGGCGTCTACCTCCGAGCGTCCGGACGGGAGCAGGGCAAGGGGGCCACAGTCCGGCGCGCGCAGTCTCCACTCGGCTGCGCAGACGGGTGGGGGCAAAGGAGAATCCAGGAGGGACATGTAAGCTCCCGTCCTCCCACCCGCGGCCCCCGGAGCCGAGGGCGGTGCCGGACTGCGTGCCGCCCCCAGCCCCCTGCTCGGCTCCGAGCCCAGCCTGACCGGCGTCCGGCCCCAGGCGCGCGCGGGCTCGGGCAACTTCGTGTGCTTCCATGGAGGTCCGGGCGGCCGTGGCCGGGGTCTGGTTACAGCTGCCGCCCCGTCTGTCCGTGTGGGATCTGCAAGAGCTCAGGTGAGAGGAAGGATGGGCGACAAAGCGAGCGGGATGACCAGGGATCCCCCAGGCGCCCGTGCTGGCTGGTTGTGGGCGCACCAGGTTCCGCGCAGAGGGCACGGGATGCAGTCATTGGCGCGTGGGTGCTCTTTCCTCGCCCCTTCCTGCCGCCCCTGCCCTGCAGAGGAGAACGTCGCCCCCGTATACACAGCGATGCGCGCAGATGTAGTCTTACACACACACACGCACACACACACACTCATGGCCTTGCCTTTTCCTGCCCGGCCCGGAGCTCAAGCCGGAGCCCGGTCGCAGACCGGAATCCCATAGAGGGAGCCCCTCTTGGGCAGCCTGAATTCTCTAACTAGGAGCCCAAGCGCCCATGAGCCCTCCGGAGCGGAGCCAGCGAGACTCCCACACTTACCCGCGGAGGCCGGGTTGGCGACGGGGCTGGGGGCGCAGAGAGGCCCGGGTCCGCATAGAGGCGGTTGCCTGTATGAAGGGGAGGTGGTGGGCGTCTAGAAGAGCGAGCCGGGGTTCTCTCTATGCCTCGAATGCTCTCCCAAGCCTCCAGTCTCCCAAGACCCTGCAACGTCCCCGGGCCTGGGGGTTTGCCCTCCTGAGGTTTCAGGTGACCCAGGGAGTCCCCTCCCAGACCCCCTTGCTCCAGCAGATTCAGTTTCTGGTTCCTGACTCTCAGGACAAGACTGATCGTGGGTTGCAGCCCCTCCTGTCACCTTCGTCCCCTCGTCCGAGATTCCAGCCCCGAGCTGGGTTTGTGCCTGGGCAGACTCTCCTCCGGAGAAGGCAATGGCAAGCCACTCCAGTACTCTTGCCTGAAAAATCCCATGGACGCTGGAGCCTGGTGGGCTTCAGTCCGTGGGGTCGCTACAAGTCAGACATGACTGAGCGACTTCACTTTCACTTTTCACTTTCACACATTGGAGAAGGAAATGGCAACTCACTCCAGTGTTGTTGCCTGGAGAATCCCAGGGACAGGGGAGCCTGGTGGGCTGCCGTCTATGGGGTCGCACAGAGTCGGACACGACTGAAGCGACTCAGCAGCAGCAGGCTCTCCTCGCCTTTGGTGCTCCCTGCAGGCCGCCCCTTCTCCTCTCCCTGGGCTGCAAGGACCTGGCTTCCTCATTGCTGCACTCAAAGCCAGGGTTTGGAGCCACTGGCTGTTGGAAGTGGGTTTTGGCCCTGTTGGTGCGTGTGGCAGTGACTCCGCTGGGTGGTGGCCTCCGAGGGGCTGCAGTGGCAGCTGGTTCATCCCTCTGCTCTGGGACAGCTGCTAAGGGGGTCAGTTAAGAGAACCCCCAAGGTCTTCCTCTCCGTCCCTGCGGAGAAATCCAGGGTGGACCCCACAAGCCCAGACGGGTTCAAGCAGAAGGTGTGCTCCTTGCCCCACCCTGCCTCTAGGATTGTGCAGAGCACGCAGCCTCCAAAGTCTCCCCTACACCCGTGTCCCCAGGCAGTCAGCGGATGTACTTGCTCTGGGCTCTCTCACACTGGCCCAGGCGGGTGCTGTGGCCCACTGGGGGCTGGAGTCCACTTGCTCTGGATCCCCGTTGCTGACCAGCCACACACTCACCAAGGGTTACGCCGCCAATGGAGGATGGGTGCACCTGCACCTTCCCTGGGCACAGGCTAGGAGAACGACCCTTTCCAAGGCCAGCGCCCAGGTGTTCCGACCGTTTTAGACTTACAATTTGTGTACTTCCACTTTGCAGAAGTTTTTTTTTTTTTTAATACCTTGAGATTTCCATAATTTAAGAAAAAAACATTGGATGTTTTTGTAGGCGGGGAGAAATGGAGGGAAGCAAGCTCTTGGCTGGCACCAAGGCCTGCGCAGGCCAGATGCTTAGAAAATATGTGCGGGTTGATTCATTGTTTGAGTTTAATTAAGAGTTTCTACCCAGGGTATGGCTGGGAGCTGTATTATCATAATTACAGGTGTATGCGCCATGATTAATAGGTCGTGCGGAACACATGGGTTGGGAGGCAGTGGTAAAATGCTGGGGTTTGCCCTGGCAAAAGCAGGTCGGCTCTGTGTCCCTGGAGGGTTTCATATCTGGGGTGCGGGCAACCCCCCTTCTGCCCCCAGCTCTTCCATCCAGGCACCAGGAGGTGGGGGGGCAGTTGGATTCTCAGCCTCTCCCTCAGTGGGGATGTACAGGCAGGGGTGAAGGGGAGCAGGCGAGGCGGCTGGAGATGTGTGCGCACGGTTGGGGGGACACATGAGCCGGGAGGGGCACTGGGGAGCCTGACAGATGGGCCGGTGGGCTCTGTGGGGGTCCGAGGAGAGTGGCCACGTGTATCTGATCATCTAAGCACCATGTTCTCGTGGGCCATTCATGAGGAATAGGGACATCTTAGGACAGAGCCACAGACTTAGGACAGACCCCCACTGCCTGCAGGGTCCCTCAGGGTCAGACTGAACAGGGTGTCCCCAGTTCACGGCTGAATAGAGGCACCCCACGCCCACAGCTCCACGGAGAGCCCCGGGACCTGCAGCCTCACTGTCAAGCCAGTCAGGGCACAGGCTCTGGTCCCTCCCGGCCTGGCAGTGGGTGACCGGTGTGCCCTTCACAGTGGAAAGGGGTCCTGCGTGGGCATCAAAGAAAGAGCTGTGTCTGTTTCACCACCCAGCAACTCTTCAGAAAGCTTTGGCCCTTCTCAGCTGAAGCAGATGAGACAGAGGGCGGCTCCCCACTCGGAGAGGCACTTGCAGGCACCTGCGAGGTACAGCCAGTACTTGGCGCCTCGTGCCATTGACGCACGCGGGGAGGTGTGGGTGTGCATGGCTGGGAGGGCAGGCACGGGCGTCCTGGGCCTCCTTGGCTCTGAGACGTGGGCAAATAGTTCAGCTGCTGCTGTTTTATATTTTCTGATTCCTCCCATGTCAGACCAGAAGGCTGCTCTGAACCGTGCCAGCTCCCTGATTTTCAGAGGAGGAACCTGTGTCATAAACCAGAGTCAGTAATACATTCACTCAAAATGAAACTCCCAATATTTTGATTGTCTGTTTAGAAAAAAGGCAAATTGAAATATCATGTATAAATAGTACAGAAGACCTTTACGTTGCTTTTTAAATCCATGGAGCTAAGACAGTAAGAGCAAACTGCACATGGAGGGGCAGATGGTCCCCTGGCCCCTGACGCCCACGCCTCTCCCGAGGGGGGCCGGGCCAGGCTGGGCCACTGCTCTGTGCCCCGCCCTCGGCCTCTTGATGTAGCAGTCACGCCCTCGCTTCCCTTTGCACCTGCCCTCCCAGGCACACCTTCCCTGGCCCTGTCCTCAGCTCTGTTCGGCCTCCCTGGACAAGTCGGCTCAGGGAGGAAACAGACAAGCTCCGGTAGCCAGAGCCCTGGGCTGCAGTTCCCGGAATTTAATGACCTTCCCGGATATTTTTAACCTTGTCAGATATTTAAACACTGAAGTTTAAATCTTAGATTAGACTTAGGGAGTGCTGGGCACATGAAAGCTGAGGCTGGGGTTCTGGGGCCCAGAGACCCTCAGGCTCCTCTGAGTGGTGCAGTGCTTCTGACTAAATTCTAGCTTGAAGAGGCAAATTCATTTTTGTAAAGGATTAGCCTTTTTCCAGTGGGCGAGGCTGTGATCTCCGTGATCCTGACTCAGTGCTTGCTCACCGACCTGACCACCTGGCCCCAGCAGGACTTGGGGAGGCTGTGTGGATGGAGGGCCTGCCTCTGGGTGGCATGGCTTCCAGGGGCCTCCACGCCCCAGCCAGGGGTCTCCACATGCCCTTACCCCTCCTACACCAGCGGGCGTCTGGGAGTTGGGGTGCTCATCACTGGGACAGCGGAAACTGCTGTGTGGACTGTGTTGGCGTCTTTGTATCAGGAGGACAGAAGGTACCAGCTTCGCACGTATTCCGGGTGCAGTACTCTGTATTCTGGGTTATGATGCTAAACAGGTTCAAAATCATGGAAAGCCCTGCCCGGACTGTGCGTCTGGAGGCCAGACCTCCTGTCTGAGCTCAGACAGGAGCGGCGGCTGGAGCCAGGCTCCCAGCGGAGCACCCGGACTGTCCACCGGGTGCAGAGGGCCTGGCCCGGGGCGGGGGCTGCCCTGGCTCAATCCCTGCTGCTTGTTAAGTGCGCGCCTACCAGCCTCCCCCACCCTGGAGCCCCCCAGTTCTATCGGGGCTCAGGGCAGAGTCACCGTGCACCCGCAGGACAAGCAGATACATGTCATCTCCCTGAACAGGGTCAAACCTGGTTCTGGTGACAGCCAGGAAGAGGGTTCCCTTCCTTCTGGGGGGTTGAGGAAGCACGTAGATTAACACAGGGAAAAGTGCATGACAAGTTTTAAACCCGAATGTTTTATTTAACATCACAGCAATTAATGCAATGGAGTGAAATGCTTTGGTAAAATAAAATGCATTAAAAATTTATACACATTATGTAGATTAGCTATTTAGTCATTGGAAGGAACAGCCTTCCTCTGTAGCCTCTGATATTCGATTGTGAAGCTATAAGGCCCCTTTCTGGAGTTGGTTCACAGTTACTTCAAGAAAATGACTATTTCTGACTGTGAACAAATTTCCTTGATTTTTTTTTCCCACCATAAGAGGGAAAAAAAAGACATTTTTCCATGAGGAAAGTTAGGAAATATGTATCGTTGTCTTCTTTAATACTTAACCAATTAGAAATAGAGGCTTCCCAGGTGACTCAGTGGTAAAGAATCTGCCTGCAATGCAAGAGACCCGTATTTGATCTCTGGGTGGGGAAGATCCCCTGGAGAAAGGAATGGCAACCCACTCCAGTATTCTTGCCTGGAGAATTCCATGGACAGAGGAGCCTGGTTTAAGTCACTTCAGTTGTGTCTGGCACTGTGTGACCCTATGGACAGCAGCCCACCAGGCTCCTCTGTCCACGGGACTCTCCAGGCAAGAATACTGGAGTGGGTTGCCATTTCCTTCTCCAGCAAAGACACTAACAGCCCCAAAATATGTCTCCTCAAATCTTTCACAATGTCTAAGATTCCACCATTAGCAAATTGCATCTCTTTGGATCCTTAGTGTTTTATGTTTCATTCAGATCTATGCTTCACTCTCTCATAGAAGCTATATATGAGAGACAGATTTCCCCAGTGGCTCAGTAGTAAAGAATCTGTCTAACAATGCAGGAGACACAAGAGACGGGGGGGTTTGATCCCTGGGTCAGAATCCCTGGAGAAGGAAATGGCAACCCACTCCAGTATTCTTGCCTTAGAAATCCCACGGACAGAGGAGCCTGGCAGGCTACAGTCCATGTTATGGTAAAGAGTTTTACATGACTTAGTGACTAAAAAACAACAATATATATAAAAGACAGAAACAGCTCATCAGCTAAGACCTTGGAGAATATGAACTGTCATCTGGCAGAGGTGGGCTTGGAATGACAGTCAAGGAGGTCAGTCCAAAATCAAAGGCCAACTTCACCACCACCATCATTTTCACCAACAGATACTCCAGCAGACAAACTTGTGATTTTAACCAACCTCAGGGTCAACCCAGGGAGCCAAACTTCCCTACAAACTCACCTCCCACCCAGGCCCCATGCTGTGCTGAATTAACTCCACCAGCAGCCACTCTCTGAGGACCTGCCATGCACCAGGTACTATTCTCTGTGCCTAGGATCCATCCTTGAGAGGACAGACAAGGTCCCTGCCCTCAGACGAAGACACACAATAAACAAAC
>SPDY01014852.1:0-12978 GCA_006461725.1 Moschus chrysogaster | reverse complement strand
CAAGAGGGTAGATGGCTGGTTTAACAGAAATTTTATCAACCACAAGTCAATAGATGCTAAAATTAACAAAACCAGAATCAGCTACAGATTTTTACTTAGAAATGTGGAGATAAACAAAAAGAAAGAGCTACCCAAAGCTGAACATTATCTCAGACCCATGAAAGGGCAAGCAGGGGCAAGGGTGTCTTCCAGCCTTGCTTGGTGGTGAGCACAGGGCTTTGATGAGATGCCACGACTGTCAATGCCTCACTGGTCCCTCCCTCTAACCTTACCTTCCATCCTTAGCTCAGATGGGAAGGACTCGCTCACCCACCAATCCCTGCCTCCAGTGAGCTCCCCCCCACTGCTGGTATGCCCCTTAGAGTAGTTTCCACAGATGCGCAGACAGCCGAGAATGGATGGAGCCTGGTGTGCACTCGCGGACCAGCTGGCTGTGATGCAGACAAGTGCTGTAACTGTGAGCCCCCACAGTGCTGCCAACATCAACTGCCTGGGGCTCCCTGTTCCATCCTGGTGCTGTCCCGCTGGGGACAGGAGAGGGGCCCTCTTTCTCCAGCTCAAACTACCTTGACCAGAGCTGCTGTCTGAACGGCACGTGCGCCACACTTCTCTCTTCTAAGGAATGACAATTTCTTCGGATGATTACACACGCATCTTTCCTTCTGAAGCAGCTCATTTGCCTATTTTACTTTCCTTTATTGAATACTAATGTAGTTGCTAAAAGCCATGAATACAGCACTTTCTAATCCTATTGAATACCATGAAGCTCAGATTTAAATGTGTTTCCTTATTGGGGTTCTAACCTATAAAGAAAAAATCCTATGTATCCAATATACACACACAGTGATCACATGATCTTTACCCAACACACAGACACACACACACACATACACACAGTGGTCACATGATCTTTACCCAACATATAGACACACACACATATACACAGTGATCACGTGATCTTTACCCAACACACACATACATAGTGGTCACATGACCTTTACCCAACACACACACACACACACACACACACACACACACACCCAAGAGAAAATTTACCAGTTTCCAGTCTCATCCATTTTCTTGTATTTTAAAGTGCAAGGGCAGGAGAAGAGTAACTATTTTCCTTTTTCGTTTTATGTGAATTTCCACTGTGATGTGCTACTTTCATGTTTTTAAAATTTAACTTAATCTTCTAAATGTTAACTTTAAAATGACCCAGGAATCATAACTTATAATGTGAAATAAGATATCGAACAGACCAGTGCTTTATTTTAACTCACGACAAACACCAGGAACAAAACCAGTTAGTCCAACGAAAACAAACAGCAATAATACTTTGCCACCGATCGCTGCTGCTTAGTACTTTGTCCCAAACCACTGGTTTACTTTCACCAACCGCAGGTAGAGAGCCAGGCTGACGATGAAGTACTCCTCCGTCTCTTCGATCCACACCAGCTCCATGTGCAGCCTTCCTTCCGAATCCGAGTAGTCCACACAGTATGCCTCCCCCAAGAAATGAGGGCCATCGGAGGGCACGGGGCAGCATCTCACACACACCGGGGAACTGAAACACCAGAAGGGCTTCCCGTACTCCTCCAGAAGAGTCAAGTCCATTATAGAGCAACTCTACAAAATAAACACAAACATTCATAAGTGGCAAGGATAAAAATCCCAGTTAGACCTGATTTAGTAAACGGAGAGATGAAGCTTTGTCATGAAGGACTAAGTGAAAGAGGAGGGAGAAGAAGAGAACAAAATCACGGGAGGCGGGAACAGCACGTGCAGACTGTGGACTTCCTGACCCTTTCATTCTGCCAGGTTGATATTCTGCCTTTCCTGGTCCTCAAGATCTACTGTGATTTCAACATTCTCATACATGTTTCTGTAAGATTCATCTGAACCCATTTTAAAGGGCCAGGCCTGTGCTCCTGAAGAAATGAAACAATATTCTTTTGTGTATGACAGATCTTTGCCGAAGCTTAAATACCTGTTTACATGTACAATTAATAAAACATCTCATCACAGCAAAGAGCAAGTGGACCAAGGGAGACGCCTTAGTGATGATGAGGTGGTCTTCATGCTCGGCGACAGCACGGCTCTTGGCCTCACCCCTGTGACGAGGCTTCCATGCTCCTAGGCAGCATAAAGCCTAGCTCACTGGGGGCCTCTGCATCCACAGCAGAACTGTCCCGTGGAAATCCAGTTCATCCCACAAAATACAGAAGGAGAGGAGTGAGAACCAGGGCGCCCACAGGCACAGGGGTCACAGGAGGAGCCAGACTGTGCGAGAACCACCCTCCTCCGCCACCCCAGCCAATCCCCAGCCCCCACAACAAGCCTCCCCACTGTGCGGCTGGTTTGTGACAGAGGCAAACTCCAATTTAACTCTTCAAGGAAACATCTGTATGCTGGAACAGAACTGCAATATACTTTAAATGGGTGTATGAGTAAGACGTTTTTGAGTAAACGCGACTTGCCTGGTGCAACCTACAGCTCCACTCTTTCTCCATAAAACAAACAGCCAAAAGGGCTTCGAGGGAATGCGGGGGCGCAATCAACAATGCTCAGTGCCACCCACCCACCTCGCTCAGTGGAAAACAAAAGGCACTCAGTAAGCATTGGATAAGTCAATCAACTGATGGTCAGTGGTAAAAAGATGTGCACAACTCTTCCGACACCAGATCAATCCAGGACTTTAAGGCAGCATCACACATACACGTCAGCAGACACGTTAATCATACAGAGACCAAGTACGTTAAGAAAAAAAATTACCTTTATACAGCCATCAAAACCATTAGTTTTCCAAGAAAGGCCGACTCTTCCAATAAGAGGTAGATGTTCTGTGTTATTGTTTAAACTTATCACACTGAGCTTCATGTATTCATTTTCAAGGTATCCTGAAAAGATTGAAGATTTTTTAAATTACTATATAGCAACCAATGCAGGACGACAGGTCGGCCACTACATGGAAGCCTCATGGATCTAAGAGCTGGGTTTGGGGATGGAAGGAAAGAGAGACCCCGGCGTCTGGCTGAGGCCAGGGCACCACCATCTGCACCTGCATTCCCAAGACAGAGAAATGAGCGTGTCTCACTGGGGAGATGGTGAGACCCCAGGGTGAACCCGGACAGCACCCTGTCACCATGGAGAGGCCGCTGAGAGATCACCAGGGGTTCCACTGATCTGATAAAACATGACAGCAAGGAAAGTGGGGAAACAGAGCTGTGGAGCTTAAGAAAACAGGGGCCAGAAAGTGCACAGAAAGGGCATTAAGTGTGACGGAGGGGAGAGACGTCCAGAGAAAGGAGCGGGGAGGGCAGGTGACCATGGACTTGGTCAGGGAAGGAGCCCCCACACAGTGTATCCTCACAAGCGTATAAAGGAGCAGAAATCCCAGCCCACGCGGACCGAGAGCTGAGACGAGAGCCCGGGCCACGCGGGCCAGCGCTGAGCGGCCTGCGAGCAGCCTGACCGCTGGGGCCATCACACCTGGGGGCCTGCGGGGCCACTGACCTCCTGCACCCACTGTAACGCGTCCTGCTAAGGCTGCATCAGCCACGACAGGGTCACGGGCCTTCACTCGCACGTGAGCTTTCTTCAGAGGCCCCACCTGCCCGAGCGTGCGATGTGAGTCACGGGCCAGCAGGGAAGGAGAGCCAGGAAGAGCACAAGCTCTCTGACCCCACGCTGTTTCATTCACAGGACAAGAGGAAGCCAGAGCTGAGCAACCGTGGGAGCCAGAGTCCTGTCCTGGGAACTCGGGACAGGGTCCTCACATAGGTGCAACCGAAAGATAGGAAGCAAGCAAGGGCTCTGGGCGGGAGTCCCATCAGACAGTGCGGCTCCAGCTCCGTGGGGCCCATCAGCGGCTCTGGTCCAAGGGGCAGCCCAGCACCTTCCCCGCCGGCTCCTCCAGCGAGGCCTCAGGGGAGGCGAGGCAACGCCATCCTACACAGCAGACGTGGCCCTGCTCAGACCCGTGTCACGACACAGCCACGCGGGGGGCTGCCGGCCGGTCCGCGGGCCACGGAAGAAAGCCAACTCCAAGGTACCACAGTCAGTGACAGCTCGGTGGCATCCGTCTGAGTTAATAAACATGAAATCTCTCCAGGAAGCGAGGACCGCTGCTCGTCCATCATCACCAGACATCCTCCCTGTAGACCAGCAACGACATTGCAGCATCTTCACGGTCAGCACTCTCCCCACCGACCCTGGCAACCGCTTCCGTCTCTGAGACGGAACAAGGGGACTCTCTCTCTCCGTGTAAGCAATCTGCACATGGGACGCAGGTGTACATAAATGGGTCATGCTTCTGAGTACTTCGTGTACACCAAGCATGAGTTAAGCACTTTGAGAACAGCAGTTTAACACAGCCTAGAACAGGACTACTAGACACCGTGCTTCTCTGAGCTCAGAGCTGAGAAAGCAGAGAGGTGAAGCGCGCCCTCTCTGAGGCCACACAGCAGGGAGGCGGCAGAAATGCGACCCGGACCGTGTTCTGTGTCTACGACATGTTAGGACGATTAAAATGGATATGAAGTCAGGGAAACAGGATCACCCATTGGTTTAAATACTAGCCGAGAATGTATAAATGTGGGTTTAGATTCTCAAGAGGCTTTGTTTCCATTTTACTACCAACATAGAAAAAGCATGAATACACAGACCAGACGTGCTGGGGAACCAGCTGCAGCACCCAACCATGGCTGGTCCCCAGGGCTCCCTGCCTGCCGCCCCAGCCCTCCTGTGACCGGGGGTGAGTGGCCTGGCTCCTGGCTGGGGTGCGTCCCTGCTCACCTGGGTCAGTGTGAGCAGCGGGTGGGGACAGAGAAGGGAAAGCTGCCTTGATGTATGGGGCCAGGGGCACAGGCAGCACTCTGGTGTCAGCTCCTGGGGTGACAGGGTGACGCTCTCACAGGAGAAGCCACAGCTCTCCGGGGAGACTGTGAGCCAACACATCCTCATTACACTCCTGTGATGCTTACGCCATTCGGAACAGACTCTGTTGTTGGGCCCTGTCTAACCTTAACCTGCCGACACATAAAGGCCACCCCCAAAACGCAGAGAAATACAACACAGGGCTCCCTACCCTTGGCTTCCAGGACATGTGCTTACCAGCACGAAATCTAAGGACTTCATTTCAAACCCAGCCCAGGCATTTACTAGCAGTGTGACCATGGTCAAGCTCCAAGCCAATCAAAATGAGATACGAACAGAAAGTACTTTATAAAGCTGTGTGATTAATGGAACTAACAGTAAATAGTAACATTAAAGGATGGGTCATTATAAATGCCACACTAAGCACTTTTATGTATTATCTCACAATAATAATCCATCTAAAGAGTTAAGTCTACTTCCAGCCAGAAAGATGCACCATGCGCATGGATTGCAAGACTTGAGACTGTTAGGATGTCCATTTACCCAAATTTGAGGCTTAATAATCTCAATCATAATCCCAGCAGCTATTTTCCTAAATGTGTTATTTTGTATTGGTGTATAGCTGATTAACAGTGTTCTGACAGTCTCAGGTGAACAGCAAAGGAATCTAACCATACATACACCATGTAGCAGTATTTAATAACTAAGTTATCAATAAAAAATAAGATTTGACAAGCTGATTCTCAAATTCACACAGCAAGGCTAAGGGCCTAAAATAGTCACACAATCTTGAAAAAAAAATAACTGCCTTCAAGAATTACTAAAGAGCTAAAGCACAAGACAGTGTGGTATGACTATAACGATCAATAGATGAGCAATATAGAACAGATGGGTCCAGAAGCAGACCAGTACTTTTAGAAGCAACTGATTTTTTGAAGCAACTGATTTTTTGACAAAAACATCAAAATAATTCAATGAGAAAAGAAAGCTTTTTCACAAATGGTGTAGGAACAACTTTCTATTCATTTGGGAAAATGAAATGAACCTCAACCCTTGCCTCATACTTCATACAAAAATTAATTAAGGATGATTCACAGACTTAAACCATAATCCAGCTGGAAGAAAGAATATCTCCATAACCTAGTGCAGAAGATTTATTTTTTCAACAGAAAACAATACCATAAAACAAAAAAAATACTAAATAAGAGTTCATCAAAATGAGAAACTTCTGATCACTAAAATGGTACAACCATCAAGAAAATGGGGAGCTTCCCTGGTAGCTCGGTTGGTAAAGAATTCACCTGTGATGCAGGAGACCCAGGTTTGATCCCTGGGCCAGAAGATCCCCTGGACAAGGAAATGGCAGCCCAGTCCAGTATTCTTGCCTGGAGAATCACATGGACAGAGGAGCCTGGCGGGCTACAGTCCACGGGGTCACAAAGAGTCAGACACGACTGAGCGACTTCACCACCCCACCACGGAATGAACAAGCCACACACCGGGAAACAATATTTGCAAAGCATGCATCTGATAAAGCACTGTCACCCAGAATACATAAAAAGCTCTCACAGCTGAGGAATAAAGAGACAAGATGCACACACACAAGGATTAAAAGCCACTCCGAAAACAAGACATACAAGTGGATCATGAGCACGTGAAAAAGTGCTCACCACTGTCGCCATTAGGGAGAAACCACAACTACCACACACCAGAGCGGCTAAAATTTAAACGACTAATAACATCAATGGCTGCCCAGGAGCAACCAGAACACTCAGACACATATGGTAAGAGTATAAAATGGTACAACCACTGTAAAAACTGAAGTTTAGTAACTTCTAATACATAAAAATTTCTTATACATAAAAAAAAAAAAACACTGTCAACTTTCAATCTGTAAACCTGCCCTAAGATTCAACTTTTCAGCCCTAGGTATTTAGCCAAGAGAAATAAAAATGTATGCCCACAAAAAAGACTTTCATAAAAATTCTATGGTAGCTTTATTCCTAACAGTCCAAACCAGAAAACAACCCAAATTCCTTCTCTAGCAACAGGAAAACAGGTGAGCAAATTCTGGTGTATTTTTTCAATGGAATACAATTCATCAATGAATGGGAATGATGATCACCCTTGCATCTCAAAGACACTATGCTGAAAGAGTCTGAACACACGAGGACATACTGTACGAGCCCGTATGCATGACATCCTAGAACAAGCAAGACCAATCTATCATTAAAAAAAGAAATATGTATATGAGAGTTCTTGAACTATTCCTGTAATTTTCTCTAAGTTGGAAAGCAGAGGGGAAAGTTACAGAAATTGAGTCACTCAAGGGTTAGCTATTATCTTGATCAGCGCTCCTCCAAAGGCCCCTCTGCGTACACCCCAGCCCCGCTTTCCCCATCCAACCGTAACTCCAGGCAGGGCCCACTTGAGTCTTCAGAGCTTCCTCGTCCCCCAGTGCCTTAGGGAGCTTACCCGTCATCCCTGCTGCTGACACCCCTTTTAACTGCGTTCATCTCTTCCTTTCCTAAACCCCTGTGTGTTAGCCACTCAGTCATGTCCAGCTGTTTGGAGTGGGTTGCCATTTCCTTTTCCAGGGGATCTTCCCAACCGAGGGACTGAACCCAGGTCTCCAGCATTGAACCCGGCTCTCAAGCATTGTAGGCAGATTCTTTACCATCTGAGCCTCCAGGAAAGCCCTATACTCTTGAACATTTAAAGACACTGGACTGTTGATCTCTTTCCTGAAATAACCTAGTCTCTGGGAATAAAGGTCATGTCTTCTGTGGCATATTAATGACACTACTATTAACAGTTCTCCTTTCTCAGCTATGATTAGAGTTCATTTTTTGCATCACAAATAGAACATAGAAAAAGTGGGAAGTAAAGACAGTGGGGAGGAGAGACCAGTGATTTTTTCCTCAAGCAAAGAACACAAAGCGGGGGTTCAGTTAGATTAGAACCGCCTGAGGCAAGGACAGCAGAGCACAGGTTAACTAAACAGATAAACTGAACAAAAGACAGTACCCTCGATCACCATCTGGAGACCAGCTCAGGAGCACAAATAAATGGAGCAGAAGCAACTCTCAGATGTCTGTGCAAGTTTTGGATAAAGAGGGAAAGAAAGCTTAAAAGACGCTTACTCCTTGGAAGGAAAGTTATGACCAACCTAGGCAGCATATTAAAAAGCAGAGACATTACTTTGTCAGCAGAGGTCCCTCTAGTGAAGCCTATGGTTTTTCCAGTAGTCATGCATGGATATGAGAGTGGACTATGAAGATAGCTGAGCGCTGAAGAATTGATGCTTTTGGATTTTGGTGTTGAAGAAGACTCTTGAGAGTCCCATGCACTGCAAGGAAATCCAACCAGTCCATTGTAAAGGAGATCAGTCCTGGGTGTTCATTGGAAGGACTGATGCTGAAGCTGAAACTCCAATATTTTGGTCACCTGATGCGAAGAGCTGAGTCTTTTGTAAAGTCCCTCATGTTAGGAAAGATTGAAGGCAGGAGGAGACGGGGACAACAGAGGATGAGATGGTTAGATGGCATCACCAACTCAATGGACATGGGTTTGGGTAAACTCCAAGAGTTGGTGATGGACAGGGAGGCCTGGCGTGCTGCAGTTCATGGGGTCTCAAAGAGTCAGACATGACTGAGTGACTGATTAACAAGTGCATGAACATGAAGGAGAATAAGACAATTTAGTGACTAAATCATCAACAACATTAAATTGTTTCTCCTGGAATGTGTTGAATTGGGTCAGTGTTTGAAATTCTGACATCTATTCCTGCCTGTGGTGCTTGGCTGTGACTCTGACCCTCAATTTCCTCAAATGGGAAATAGACTTAAACATGTCTCACTTACTCCTTAGGGATGACAACTCAGTTGGTAAACAGGTTATATTAATACATAACACTATACATTAGGCACCTTGCTAAGTACAAGTAATACAGCCATGAATGACGCTGACAACCTGTTCCCATGGAACGCAAAGACCATTTGAGCTATGGATTTGATTTTCCCGGGGTAAACATGCTACCGTGTGGGACTGAGAAGTGGGAAATATCAATAATCCTGTTATTCACCTGATTAGAACCTGAACAGATGTCTTCATTCCTCCTCCTTTTCTTCTCTCTGTATTAAATTGAGTCAAAGAAATAAAGAAGCATTTAGACAAACCATGGATACACCATGCTTCCTGAATAAAGAAAGGTAACAGACATGGTAACTGTGGGATTTCTCTGAAAGACAGCAAAGGGAGTTCTGCAAATTGATCTCTGGGCTTTCTGGAGATGGACTTCCTGGAGTCTTCTGGCAATAGAAAAGGGTTGAGAGCAAATGGTCATACTTCTCACTCCAGATGATAGAATGAGCATGGGGGAAAATGCCCTCATTTCAAAAACACATAGAAATAATAAAACTATTTTAAAATATTTACATATAATTAGTGAAAATTAAAGAGTATAATTACATGTATAATTGAATCACTTTGCTGTACACCAGAAACTAACACATTATAAATCAACTATACTTAGAATGGGAGAAAATAATAGCAAATGAAACAATTGACAAAGAATTAATCTCCAAAATATACAAGCAGCTCCTGCAGCTCAATTCCAGAAAAATAAACGACCCAATCAAAAAATGGGCCAAAGAACTAAACAGACATTTCTCCAAAGAAGACATGCAGATGATTTTTAAAAACATAAATTTTTTAAAATGTGAAAAGGTAAAATTTTTAAAAAGAGTAAAATTGTATAATAGCATACTAAAATAAGGTAGAGAAATATTAAACACATCAGATACCAGACACAATGGAAGATCAGCCTCTGAGTTTTCAGCATATGTACTTTGGTGTTTATTAATGATAAAATGATGTTATGACTTATTTTATACAATATGAAAACTAACAGGCTATTTCTTACATCAGATAATTGTGTAACAAGGATGATATATCATAAGAGTGTTAAGGTACATGACTTCGAATATTCTTGGGAAATTTCCAAAATAACTTGGCTGTCTAACATAAAACCAAGCTCTTTATTGAAGACCTGTTGATATACTTGATTGGCAGTGCCAAGGAATTCAGTGTATATTAAAAACAAAGGGAAAGTAGTTAGAGGATATGTACCTTTGAACCTGAAATTCTTTATCAGCAAGGGTGGAAAAGCACTGGATTTCCACAAGCCTTTCAGGTGATTCTCAGGCACATGAACTTTGAGAACCACCAGGCTTGAGCATTCTCCTGATGGACATCCTGGGAGGGCTTCTGATTTCTAACAGCTCACTATTGACTCCTTCCTTCCTGCAAATGCTTGGAATGTGACTCACCTAATTTTGCCCACTTTTGCCAGCACCTGAAGTGGGTTATATGTCAGGGAAAATATTTTTTTTAAGTAAATACATTTATTCTAGACTTTCTTGGAGTATGGGGACCATGAACTAGAATTCCATGTGTGTGTGTGTGTGTGTGTGTGTGTGTGTGTGTGTTTACAAAACCATACCCAAAATTCATGATCTGCACTCACCAATTCTGTTTTTTTGTTTGTTTGTTTTTAATTTCCCTATTTTAAACTCTTTATTTGTACTACTTTTAAAATTTTTAACTGGAGGATAATTGCTTGACACTGTTGTGTTGGTTTCTGCCATAAAACAACATGAATCAGTCACCTCCCTCCTACCCACTCCTCTAGGTCATCACAGAGCACCAAGCTGAGCTCACCAGGGACAATTTATTAACCTAGAAGAAAGAAATTACAATGATACTGTGTTTCAGATACCCATAAGGCGTGTGTGAGTGGGACAGGAGGAGCTGAGTTAAGATGTGATATCTGGGGAGCTGGGTGACTTCCAGCAGCCAGCTTGTTCCATGAGGGTGTTGCCTGCTTGTGAAGCAGATCTGGTCCATGGGAACATAAGTCATCCTTGTCTTCCCTCAGCCTCAGTCCTCAAGGAGTGGAGGTTCCTCCGTCTGAGTGTGTCTGCGTATGTGTGTCAAAGTATTTCTTTGCTCCAAGACAAAGCTTGAGATGAAATATGTCATAAATGTACATGGAGGAGACGAGACCCAGCTGCTCTGTTCTTAAGAGGGTTTATTTTCAGCCTCTTCAGTGCATGCCCCGCAGAAGCTCTTTAGAGAAGATCTTTTCTCCCTGCTAGCTTGAGTGTTTACTGTCTGGTTTTTCTGAGTCCAGTTTCCTGGCTGAAGGACTTTTGTCAGTTTTAAAGTGTTTATTTTTCTCTTTGGTAAAAGGAGAAAAAATGTGGATTTCTCTCAGTCAGTAGTGGAGAAGTAGCTGGAAGCTTTGCTTTCCAATCCTAGCAGACTTGTCTCATTACAGTCCCAGTTGTTCAGTTGCTAAGTTGCGTCTGACTCTTTGTGACCCCACGGACTGTGGCACGCCAGGCTCCCCTGTCCTTCACATCAGGTGTCTTGAGTGTTGGAGCTTCAGCATCAGTCCTTCCAATGAATATTCAGGGTTGATTTCCTTAAGGATTGACTGGTTTGATCTCCTTGCTGTCCAAGGAACTCTTGAGAGTCTTCTCCAGCACCACAATTTGAAAGCATCAATTCTTTGGCACTCGGCCTTCTTTATGGTCTCACACCTGTACCTGACTACTGGAAAAACCATGTGTGTGTGTTGTGTGTGTGTGCGTGTGCACATGCACGCATGCAAGCTCAGTCATGTCTGACTCTGAGACCCCATGGACTGTGGCCCACCAGGCTCTTCTATCCGTGGGATTTTCTAGGCAAGAACACACTGGAGTGGGTTGCCACTCCCTTCTCCAGGAGATCTTCCTGACCCAGGGATTGAACCTGCATCTCTTGCATCTCCTTCATTAGCAAGCAAAGTCTTTACCACTAGCGCCACCTGGGAAGCCCCATTTGACTGTATGGACCTTTGGCTCAGCTCCAGAGCCCAGACCTAATAAGGGTGGGTAGAAGGTGGTCTGGGAGCCTGTAGGATCACTGTGTACTCTACCTCTCAGACTCAGTCTTGGGTTATGAACTATTCATCAGCATCCAGCTCCAAGCACTGAGATGATGGTGGTGACCAGGTAATGCCTTTTGGATACGTGAATGGATAAATGAATGAACAAACACATTTTTAATTTTCTAGTTGAATTGGTTTCTATGTTTCCTGGCACCTGAGGCAAAAAGTCAGTCCCTTGGTCGCTAGTTGCAAATATGTAAACAGTGTCCTACCGTATATAGAGCAGTTCCACATCCACTGTTTGTGATTGATGTCCCAGGGGGCACTCTGAAGCTTGGGGGAAATGTGCTTTCCAACTCCAGTCATTGGATGAAGAGCCTGAGTCCTGGGAACATTTAAAAACATACCTTCAGATTTTCCCTGAATTGAGACCAAAGATCCTTCTCTTTAGAATCTTCCCCTCAGTTAGGTGGCAAGAGAGTCATTGTATCTTCAGCCATACTTGTGCTAAAGGTGAGAAATGCTGCTGAAATGGAGAGCGTATTTTAACGAGTAACTATTCTAGTTACCTTAATGTCACAAATATGCAAAATTTCCACTAGCACCAACATATTTGACAATATGGTATGTTTGGTGCAATTAATATCTGACAGGTGTGTACATTATATAGGGAAGCCCCACATCTATTTATACACAAATGTGTGTATGTACATGTGTATGAAAAGTTTATTAGTTTTTTTCTAATTGCAAAATCAATACATTTTTATTGCAAATAACCTGGAAAAATTTAAGCACAGTCACTGGTATTTATATCGTGATCTACATATTTTGAGGTTTTTCCCACTGACATATAAATTTTATTTTCTAAAAAAAATTGAAAACAGAGTGGACATAAAGCTTTGCAACCTGCTTTCAAAAGTGCATTACTATTTTAGGACTATATTTCACTAAACATTCTTCTACACCCTAATTTTAATGGTTGTCATCCTAAATGTCTATAATTTAGTAAACCAAACTTCATTTCCTTATTTTTACTGTTTTCATAGTTTACTATTTATAGAGTAAATATTTTATTTCCTTACGATAATTTTCTGAAAGTTGAATTTCCAGAATCAAAGGGTATGCATAATTCTTTATGTATAATGAAACTGCCTTCCATAACAGCTATT
>SPDY01014851.1:5128-29468 GCA_006461725.1 Moschus chrysogaster | reverse complement strand
TTTGAGCAAACTCCAAGAGACAGTGAAGTCAGGGAAGCCTGGCATACTGTAGTTTATGGGGTCGCAAAGAGTCAGACACGACTTAGTGACTAAAAACAACTATAACATGTATTTACATATTTATATCCATATAGCCATCATATATCATATATAACCACATATCTCTGTATATGTATACATGTATGTATGTCTATTTTCATTAAGGAATTTGTATATAATTGATAATATTGATCACTAAACATTCTAATTTTCTTTTTATTTCTTTCTTGTTTCAACCTTTAAATAGTTAAGAATTTTCTCTACTTGCAAATAACCAAATTAAGATGGGTTTTTATTTATTACCTGGTTTAAAAAAATACTAACATTATGCTATGCTATGCTAAGTCACTTCAGTCGTGTCCGACTCTGTGTGACCCCATAGATGGAAGCCCACCAGGCTCCCCTGTCCCTGGGATTCTCCAGGCAAGAACACTGGAGTGGGTTGCCATTTCCTTCTCCAATGTGTGAAAGTGAAGTCGCTCAGTCATGTCCGACTGGTAGCGACCCCATGGACTGCAGNCAGAAAGCAAGAACTCTTCTTGTGGGTTATTAGGTCCCACCCTGTGGTTCCCAGACTGAGGGCCAAAGAGCATCATCAATCAACCCATCTACTGGCTTAAGACATCCGCCATGTCCTGTCGGATGGTACCCAACTTCCCAAGGGGCTGCCTGCCAGGCTGCTCTGTTCTTTCAGGGCCACTGATGGGGTACGTGATGGTCGGCTGGAGGGTGAGAAGAGAGGAGCCCAGGGCTACATGTCTTCACCAGGAAGGAGGATGGTCCCCATGCAGGGTTCCAGGACCTTAGGCAAGGGGTGTCTGAAGTTCACATAAGCATTTCATTCAGGGAGGACAAACCCATACCCAGAAAGGATGCCTTTCCATTCATGAAGAGCCAGTCATGATGAGAGGAGCACAGCACCAGTAACTCACTGCTAGGTTTCCGACAATGCCTCTCATCCCTGCTCCCCCCCTCCAGTTACCAGGAAATAGCATCCATTCATGGCTGTCCGGTTGGCAGACTGGGCCCTTGGCGGTGGTGGTACCCAGGTTGCCTTGAGAAAGAGGATGTCTGTGCTGAGCAGTGGAAAACCTCCTTCCCTGTTCCCATGGCCCATTGAGCCTCCACGGAGCTGGAGGAAGATGCTGGTCCACAGCACAGACCATCTCATCCACTGATTACTGTGTCTTCTCTGCAGTAGAGACCCTTTGACAAGCATTTACAGGGAACAAAGATCCTGGGACCCACTGGGGTTATAGGTCTGGGAGCAAAGGCAGGTGGCGAGAACAGACCTCAGGACACAGTCCTTATGCAGGAAAGCCTACTTTCATCAGACAGGGAGAAATCTAGCGAGGCAGGCTGGAGGAATCGGAGTAGGGGTTGTCCGGGTTCTTAGTTGAGTCCACTCAGCTGTCTCCCTCCCAGATCCCCGGGTCCCTCCTCTCCCCAACTAATGCCACAAATCTAACAGAAGGGATTTCCTGTGGTTGTCATTTGGTTTTATTTTTTAGATATAATATTATTCACTTATTTTTGACTGAGCAGGGAAAACTGGCATGCTTTCCTTTCTCTGCTTGCAGCGAGCGGGGGCTGCTCTCTAGCTGAGGCTGGAGGGCTTCTCATCGCAGGGGCTTCTCTTGTTGTTGGGCACGGGCTCTGGAGCTCAAGCTCACTAAGGTACAGCTCACTGTCTTAACTGTCCCCTGGCATGTGGAATCTTCCCAGACCAGGGATCGGACCCGTGTTTCCTGCGTTGGCAGGCAGATTCTTAACCACTAACCCACCAGGGAAGTCCTGGTTGTCATTTTTGCTGCCCACACAATTAGATACCAGGCCTGATCCGCAGCCAGGCCCACCTGGTAGCTACAAGAAATGAGCCGTTGTTTTGACACTGACCTCTGAGTGACCTCTTGGATTTGTGCCTAACCCAAGACTTCCAGCTCAGAACTGGACGGTCGTTTCCGAAGCTTTCCAGCACCATCTGCGTGATCATTTTTACTGCACATCAGTGGAATGTAGCCTCTAGTTTGTATCCCAAACCCTTGAACTCAACCAGCATCCCAACTCAAATAACAGGTGATTGTTTAGCCCAGAGAGGTGGGAGCCATGGCAGGCCTGTCCAACAGAAAGCCAGTGCCAGGAAGAAAGCGCAGCGACTGCCTGAGACACAAGGAATCGTGGGGAGAAAAGCCCGTGTGGCTTGTCCCTTCCTCCTGCTCAGTCCTCTGACCCTGGTCCCCATTGACTAAATCACCTTTCTGCTGTTTTTGTTCAGTTGCTTAGTTGTGTCTGATTCTTTGAGGCCCCATGGACTGCAGCATGCCAGGTTTCCCTGTTTTTCACCATCTCCTGGAGCTTGTTCAAATTCATGTCCATTGCATTGGTGATGCCATCCAACCATCTCGTCCTCTGTTGTCCCCTTCTCTTTCTACCTTCAATCTTTCCCAGCATCAGGATCTTTTCAAATGAGTTGGCTCTTCGCATCAGGTGGCCAAAGTATTGGAGCTTCAGCTTCAGCATCAGTCCTTCCAATGAATATTTAATGTTGATTTCCCTTAGGATTTACTGACTAGTTTGAGAGTCTGGGAAATGGAGTCGGGGTCAACCCCAAGTGACACAGAGCCGAACAGGGGACATATGAGAAAGAAATCTGAGAGCACAAACTGCCAAGGACCAGTATCCCGCACAGTAGGGGTAGGGTGAGTAGAACCCAGGTAGTAAAGCAGGTCCGTGCTCACGAAACAGGCTCTGATGGGCAACGGCCCCGAGGACTCGCCAAGATGCATCTGAATGAACTCCTGTGACTTGTAAATAGAACTACCGAACGTGAATAAACGTCAAGGGCAAAGAAAACACAACAAAGGTAAAATCGAACAAGCAAATACCGTGTCGGATAAAGAGGCCGTCACTCCCGATGTGAGGCTCTGGGTCTGGCGGATCCCTGTAGTCCCCCTGGGAGGGGAATGTGGACTTGCTCCGGGCAGAGCTGGAACGAGCCAGCCCCCTCGCCCATGTTCCTTCCAGGCCACAGGCACATCCAGAACTCTTCCCTGGCAAACAGATTGCAAGCACCTCTTTTACAACCCTCTACATTTCTTTTCAANGTATTGGAGCTTCAGCTTCAGCATCAGTCCTTCCAATGAATATTTAATGTTGATTTCCCTTAGGATTTACTGACTAGTTTGAGAGTCTGGGAAATGGAGTCGGGGTCAACCCCAAGTGACACAGAGCCGAACAGGGGACATATGAGAAAGAAATCTGAGAGCACAAACTGCCAAGGACCAGTATCCCGCACAGTAGGGGTAGGGTGAGTAGAACCCAGGTAGTAAAGCAGGTCCGTGCTCACGAAACAGGCTCTGATGGGCAACGGCCCCGAGGACTCGCCAAGATGCATCTGAATGAACTCCTGTGACTTGTAAATAGAACTACCGAACGTGAATAAACGTCAAGGGCAAAGAAAACACAACAAAGGTAAAATCGAACAAGCAAATACCGTGTCAGATAAAGAGGCCGTCACTCCCGATGTGAGGCTCTGGGTCTGGCGGATCCCTGTAGTCCCCCTGGGAGGGGAATGTGGACTTGCTCCGGGCAGAGCTGGAACGAGCCAGCCCCCTCGCCCATGTTCCTTCCAGGCCACAGGCACATCCAGAACTCTTCCCTGGCAAACAGATTGCAAGCACCTCTTTTACAACCCTCTACATTTCTTTTCAAGACAGACCAAGTATCTCACAGAAGTCAAAACCATCGCCACTACCAGAGTCTGGGGGTGGGGGAGGTCAAACTTATCAAGCTGCAAGAGGTCTTAGGGTGACCTCGTCTAATAAGGAGCCACCTACAAGTGACATCTGTCTTTCTTCAGGAGAAAGAAGTCTCGAATGTTACATTCAAAGGCAGATGCAGCGTTGCAATTCCTGATTTTAAGTTGCCATTTCTTCCCTTTTGCAGAGGAGACCTGTCCACCATGTTTTCCCTATACAAGCCCTTCTGCAGCAAAGTGCACTCATCACCACCCAGGGCTCTGCCACTGAAGAAATCTGCACCCAAAGAGGGGCGTGGCTTGCTGCCCAAGGTCACACAGTCAAGGGCAAAGCCCGCATTGAAAATCTACCTCTCCTTGCTCCTAAGCCCAGCGCTCCTTCCTGTTTCAACCAGTGCCAGTTGCCAAGAAAAAGATGTGTACTCTCACTTGAAGCCCAGGAGGTTACGATGAGGCAACAGACTTCGAACCCAGCCTGATGGACCCTGAGGCCAGGCCGCCCTGCTAATGATTGATTGTGCCAGCACAAGCTGTGTCGCAAGAGGGCTTGAAATATCAATCTCAACTGCTACAGATGGGACTTCAAATGAAAAATTTGAGAGGAAGCCAGACTTGGGACAACCTGGGCTCTCATTTGGGAAGAAAGCACATAGTATTTCGAATCTAACGTGTCATGCACATTTACTTATCTCTTATCTGCCACTCATCCTGTGCTCTCTTGGAACCCGGGGCAAATGTCTGTGACGCCAGGGGTCCCACGCCCTCCCTGCCTGCACCCGCCCACCACCTGTGCCAGGTGCTCACAGCTCCGGGTCTCTAGAAATGAGTGGCTCCAACAGACAGCAGCACTTGCAAAGTACATGCTTGGTAGATGAAAGCACCAATGAGTAGAAGGTGCTGGTCAGTTGTCATGCTTTCTAGAGACTGACGATTCCAAAGGTGATGTGTCACGTGGTCAAGATCTGCCGGCATCTTCCATCAACCAGGCAATATATGTGAAGTCACATATTAATAGTCACAAATTAATAGTCCTTGAAATTGATTTCCAATAACCCAACAGCTGAGAGGTATAACTCCTAAAATATTTGTTGGAAGAATATTTACAGATGGCTTGTCATTGTCATAAAATATTACATAGCATTATGCCTTAGCACTGTATAAAGGGCTAATATGAACATTCTGGCTTTATTTCTTTATTTTTGGCTGTGCTGGGTCTTCGTTGCTCTGTGGGTTTTTCTCTAGTTGCAGTGACTTGGGGCTGCTCTCTAGCTGCAGTGAGTGGGGTTCTCACTGAGCTGGCTTCCCTTGTTGCTGGGCGTGGGCTTGAGGGCACACTTGTGGCACATGGGCTCAGTGGTGGTGGCTCCCGGGTGCCCTGAGGCATGTGGAATCTTTCTAGACCAGGGATCAAACTCGTGTCTCCTGAGTTGGGTGGATTCTTCACTCCTGAGCCACCAGGGAATCTCCCATCCTTGCTTTTAACTCAGAAATGTTTCTTAAGTAGGTTAATGTGCCCTATGATATCTTTTTAAATATGAATTAAGATTTTATTGAGTGGTTTATTTAGAAGATTATTTCTAAAAAGGAAAATGAAAAGATCAACTCGGTGAACATTGGCACAGACACAGATTGGATGGAACCTGAGTTCGTGAGCTTCGGTTTTTGCCATCAAAGCCTGTGATCTGAAACTGGGCTAGGAGGTCCCAGGAGGTCGATCCTGGGACGAGCCCATGAGAACAAGCAGTGAATGTGGGGGGTGAGCCAGGGAAGTGCAGACAGGCAGCCAAGGCTGTGACAGTGAAGCAGGGACATGGCACAGGTGTCAGGGCTCAGTGAGGGCACGGGGCACACTTCAGCACCGTCCCCTGCTGAGAGGAGGAAGGGGAGGTGCTGGTCCCACACGGGGGCCCTCACTGGGAGCCACTCTTAGGAGATCACCTCCCAGGTGCTTCGAGCCTGCCCACCAACTGGCCAGCCATGGTCCAAGGAAGAGCCAGAGAAGATCCTGGAGGCAGAGAACACAGGAAGCCGACAGCTGCAAGGTGAAGCGGCCAGGGAGGCTAGGAGGACATGGCCAGATACTTGCCCTCTGCCGTCTGATCTTCCTAGGCTTGAGAGCCCCAGGCCTCTACAAAGACTTGGTATCATGGAGGCCTCCTCACCGGTGAATATCTGCTGCTATGCCCACTCACTCTCCAGAAAGTACAGGCCCCAGCTTCCGTGGATGGCTGTAGCCACCCTAAGTGAGGGGTGCTGTAGCCTGGTCCAGTGATGACAACGTTGCTGAAAGACAACCCTTTTATTGATGAAAACCACACACTCCAAATATATATACTCTCTGCATCAGAAATGCCATTTCAGTAGCAAATATGTTGAGAACCCAGGACACCGAAGGAAGAGACTCACTCATAAAAAAGAAAGCCAGGCAAGCAAGTCATTAACTAGTCAGTATAGAAATGTACGTGCTAGAAGAAAATATCCTTTAGCTCACCAACTGGCGGCTGATCTGCTAGGTAAGAGTGAGCAGTTTGCACCTTTTGGCGGCTCAGGGAGTCCTGGAGAAGAAGTGCGGCCTGGCTGGGGCTTGGCTGGGAAGGATAGAGACACGAGGAGGGGTCAGAGGAGGGGAGCGTGGGGCGCAGACCCGCACTGGGCAGGGCTGTCCTGGCTCCTGGTGGCAGCTCCGGCAAGCACGCAGCAGACCCAGGCCCACCATGACATCCTGCAGCCACCAGGAGACACACTGCATTCTCTGCCGCCACCTCACCTGCCAGGGCACCATCCGGGTTCTGATTTTGCCAACAGACCCCCCCAACACCCTTTACGGCATTTTTCCCTCCAGCACAGTGAGCGTCCAGGATACTTCATCCATCTGCCGTGTCTCCTTAGTCACCTTTACCCTGGAACATTCCAGCAGCTTAAAAAATATATACATATTTTGCGGTATTGTGTTTCTGAAGAATAATTTCCTCCTCCTTTTTGAATAGAATTGGTCTCATTTAGGGCTGGACACCTTTCTGGCCGGTGAGCCACATAAGCAATGCTGTGTTCACTGCAGACGTGCAGTGGCCTCTGGCCCCTCTCTGACAATGCCCATCAGGCGTCACCCAGCTTCCCTACAGCATGGCTCCTCTGTGGGCTTCCCAGGTGGTCCTAGTGGTAAAGAACCGGCCTGCCAGTGCAGGAGACACAGGAGACCCATGTTTGACCCCTGGGTCAGGAAGATCCCTTGAAGGAGAGAATGGCAACCCACTCCAGTATTCTTGCCTGGAGAATCCCACAGACAGAGGCGCCTGGGGGCTTTGGTCCATGGGGTCACAGAGAGTCGGACACGACTGAGTGACTGAGCACACACACATGGTCCCACTGGTTCCCCTGCGATGGGTGCATGTGTGCTAATCCTCACGAGCCTCCCCTTAGACTCAGCACCCAGCAGGAATTCTTGCCTGAGTCTGTCTTTACCGTGACAGCTGCACACAATGGCCCATGGCTGACACTCCTCACACGTCACCAGCCAGCACTGGGCATTCCTGTAACCCTCCTTTCTCCCCCATTTACTTATCCTTTAATTATCATTATGGCCTGAAGGTTGCTATTTTTTAAATAGTTAATAAGTCACTACTGTGCTTAATTGGCTGCTGAAATTGAGCTAGATTTGGCCAATGAAATCCCATCAAGTTGGCTCCTGTGTCCTTTCAACACACCCCATCTTGATTTTTAATCACTCCTTATTTTGTGGCATATGGTACCCCACGCTCACGCAATCTACACTGTCCTAGCTCTGACATCAATCATTTCTACGAGGAGTCCGGCTGGCTCCTTTTGGGGGGAAATAGTACTCAACACCAAGGTCTGGGTGCAGGTGTGATCACTATTCCAAGGCGTACTTGCTTCTAGGTCTTTTGGTGGACACAGCACTCGACAATGTCTTGAATGACTGGACAAATTCGTGCATCTCTATCTTAGGGATGTCCTTTCCAAGGGTCAGCTTTTATCGGAACCAGCATCATCAAACACAGTTCTCTCCCAGGAACAAAGAGTCCTAGAGTTCAGGCGAAGAGGAGAAAATCAATACAGACAGTGTGATAAAGGACTGGGTTTCCGGTGCAAAGGGCACGGCTGTGAGCAGGTGTCGCCAGGATCAAACGTCCCTTCAGCATAGCTGTCAACATCTGAACACCTGTACAGGTCACTAGGGTTTGAATCTTTCCCGTGACCTTGGACAGCAAGCCACCAGCATACTTTAACTAAACAACAGAGCACTGAACTTTCTGGGAACTTCATGAAAACCACAGGGAGCGCTCTGCCGTCATGTCGATGAGATGAATTCAAGGATGCCCCCCCACGCTCTGCGGCAGCCTGGCACCAAAGAGCACGTGGCCCTTGTCTGCAATAAACACAGGTACTTTACCAAAATGCACACACAGGCCTATGGTTGCAGCCTTAAACTATCTTCTAGATGTGGGAATATTAGCCAAGAGCCCTTCCCCTCACTTCCTCTTACCCCTCCAGCATTTCAGAGAGTAAGGACTGGACTACATCTAGCTCCAAGAGTACTCTCGGTTATCAGGATACTCACAGCTTTGGGACTTTGAGATGGTAACTATTCATGATATGTGAAACAGCATGATCCGTAACTGTATGGTCTTAATTACAGAAAAATGGATGCTTAGTTGTGAAAATACACGAGTGAGACCTAGAGGGACACGCCAAATGGTAAACTGCTCGTGCTCATGAATGAGTTTGTTTTTTGCTTCTTGGGTTTTTTGGTTTCCTATTGTGCACATGTTAACGTCTAAGAAATAAATGTTATTTTGAAAACCTCAAAAAAAATCACATGGTTCATGTGTGCTTTTTAAACCACTGTCTTTTGAAAAATTTCAAGCACACACAACCGCACAAGAACCTGTGTGGCCTCACCCACCGTTCCTAGTCTGTCCACACCCCTGGTTCCCCCGTACTTTCTGGCAAGAAAATTTTAAAGCAAACTTTAGACATATTTTCATACGCACCTCCAAAACTAAGGACAACACCATTATCATCTCCAACAAAATAAAAAGCAATAATCTAATTATCTACTAGTACCCAGCTGATGGGAAGCTCCCGTGGAGGAGGGCCTGGCAACCCGCTCTAATGGACACAGGAGCCTGGCGGGCTACAGTCCATAGGAGTCGGACGTGACTGAAGCGACTTAACACAGCACACACACCCAGTCTTAATCTTCTTAAGTTGTCTCAAAAGTGTCTTTTCACACTTGATCTAAATTAAGATCTAAGCGAACATGACGGGTCTATCTCTTAAGAGTATTTTAATCCATAATAGTTCTTCTTTCTTTTTAATACCATTTACTTGTTGAAGAAACTTGGTTCTTATAGAAATTCCCATCTCTTGGATATGGCCGATTGCCACATTAGCTCTTGATATACGAGAAACATTTAGTCCAGGAGAAATTACCCAGCAACCCGGTGCATGGTTAACCCAGTGGGTGACATGGTGATAAGAAGTATGATCAAAAGGGCCCGTGGGTGGGGGCCATTCAGCAGGTGAGAAAAGCCCAGACAAAGGGGCAGGAAGAAGAAGGCATTCCTAACTCAGGAAAACGCCTCTAGGAATTTGACCTGGGTTCAGCTGAAAGAAGGCGGTCCCCGCAGGTAGTTGAGAGGTGGGCACAAAGGAACTGGTACACATTGGTCACAGGAAAACCCAAGTCCTCTTTTCCAAAGCTATGCAGGGAGGGCCTTTCCCCGGGCGTCCACCGTGTGGCTGCCAGCCTGCATTTCTGATCCTCTGCCTTCTCTGTGCCAGTTCATATTACAGAAAGCATTATATTACCACCATTCTTATCGCCACCAAAAAAACCACACCTCAGTTCATTTTACAACCTTTCAGATAAACCTGAATGCTCCTTCAAATCGCCTTTCAATGTGCATTCTTATTTAATTAACAGGCTTACTTCACTCTTTCCTACTGTTTAAATATCTGGGTACGCTATGAGGCCAAGGTCCATGGGCACACAGACGTGCATGGCCGGTTACCCTGCAGGAGAACCTGGGTGGGTCGACTTCTCTTTACCCAGCGTCTCACATGGGACACCGCCCCGTTTCTCCCCTGATCTAGTTTCCTGGAGACGCTCGTCACAAGAGGCCACACACCAAAGGGGCTGAAAACAACAAACATCGACCGCCTGGCAGCGCTGGGGGCTGAAAGTCCAAAACTGAGGTGTGGGCAGGGCTATGCCCCGTTTGAGCCCAGCAGGTCAGGGGCCGCCCTCCCAGCCTGGGAGACTGCCGCAGCCTTTGTCTTCTTTGGCTTATGGTTGCATCGCTTTCTCTCTCCCTTCATCAGCACAAGGCATTCTCCCTCGGTCTGTCTCCCTGAGAGCATCTTACAGGGACACTGACCGTATTGGATTAGGGCTCACCCTGCTCCAGTAGACTACATCTTAACAATGGCATCTGCGACCACCCTATTTCTGAATAAAGTCACATCCTCATGTGCTGGGGCTTTGGACTCCAACATGTCTTTTCTGGGGAACATAGTTTTTAACCCATCACATTCTTCTCTCACATATAATTTCAATATAAATAAATACGCATGTGTTGCTACAACAAAATACAGATTATCAAGCCCCCCACAACTTAAAATCACACATCTGCCCTATCCAGACCGACCTATGAAATTCTCCAGGCCACCAGTGTCTGGAGGTCTTTTGTTGTTATTTGGGTGCTAAGTTGTGTCCGATTCTTTTGCGTCTCCTTGGACTGTAGCTCTGGAGGTCTTTACGATGCCACTATTCTAGAAAGCAGTTCATCACGGTTCCTTTACCAGTAAAGAATAAATGTACGAGCTCCTATGAGCCAGGCTAGGGTGGAAGGAGCACAGAGATGCTGGGAACCAGAGGGGGCAGGATGCTGAGAGCAGAGCCGGGTCCAGAAGCCTTCACGCAGCCAGAGCGATGACGTTAGATACACATGCATGGGTCCTCCGAGCTGAGCGACCTTCTGCAAGTCCCTGAGCTTTGCTGAATCTCCGTTTCCTCCTCTGTGAGATGCTAACTGGGCTTGCAGGGTTGCTGTGAGGCTGGAGTGAAAGGATGGAAGTGTGATGCTTAGCAGGCAGCGGTCAGGAAACGGTAGGTATAGCCACCTGCTTCCGCCAGGCACAGAGGGCACAGAGGACATGCTCGAACCCACCCAAGGACTTGCGCGCCCTGGGGACTATCTGGGCTCCCGCTTCCTCCCTGGCTTGTCAGGGTGGCTCGTGCACTTCAGAGGCAGTCTCTGGGGCGGCAGAGGGGCCACCCTGCAGGGCTGCCCCATCAGGGATGCCTGGAGCTTAGAGAACCGTCGTGGGTGGTTTGAACCTCAGACCAACAGGAAGGAAGCTTGTGGTTCACGGAATAGCACCTCGACCTGGTGTGCCCGGGGTAAACTTTGACACAAACTCTGCTCTGTGGAGAGATGTGGAGAAAGCAAAGGTGACCCAAGGGTACGCCTGTGGCATTCCCGGGGAGGCGAGATAACCGGCAGTGATATTCCTGCCGACCAAGAGTCTCGTTGCCGGGGCAAGGAGGGGAGGAAGCAAGCACTGTCCTCGAGCGGCTGAGAACCAGGGGTGCAGGTGTCCGCTGGGGCGCACGGACAGGGGTTGTCACAAAGGGGACGGGGTGCTCAGTTCAGGGACTGACGCATGTTGCTCCACAGAATCATTGCCCCAAACATGCGGAAACAAGCGCGAAGGCTCTGGGACTGCAAATGGGAGAAGGCCGTATAGCAGAGGGGCGGAATTCTGCACCAGATGCATCCGCGGCTTTCTCCCAGTCCAGCAAATCACAGCCCCTCTGAACCAGAGGCCATGATAATGCGTGACCAAGGGTTCTGTCCAAGGTCTAGATGACGGAGCAGAAATCCAGAGCAAATAAACACCCGCAGGTAAGACAAAATCAAACGGTCATGCAGTCTCTGCCGAAGGCTCTTGGCTCAGCCGGCTCCTGTTTAATGCCCCGGGTGCACTCTTCCCCACTTGAGCTCAGCAGAGTGGCTGCAAGGAGCTCGTCTCACATCCCGCACCTGCGCCTTTCATCTGCACCCACTGTGCAGGAACACGGGCTCAGTACTTCCGCGTCGATTCTGGTGGAAGAGTCTCCCCAGAACCTGACAGGCGTCTCAAAGTTAGGATCAACATCGGAAATATGAGGAAAGATGCAATCGTTCTTTGGAATGAAATGATTTATATTTATATGTTAGGAGACGGGAGTTATAGGTTCTCAGTGCTATCAGACCCCAAGTTGTTGTTTTAGTTGCTACATCTTGTCCAACTCTTTGCAACACCACAGACTGTAGCCCCAGGCGCCTCTGTCTACGGGATTTCTCAGGCAAGGATCCTGGAGTGGGTCACCATTTCCTTCTCCAATCAGACCCCATATTCACCCTTTTAAAACTAAGATTTTGTGATGCTATCTTAGTCTGAAGTAATTCCTAGATGATAGCACTTTCACACTCTCGAAAAGAATCATCATAACAATCTCAATCCAATATGAAGGGAAAATAAAATGGAAGCAGTTCATAATTAAACAATAACATTTATTTCAGTACATTAAATGCTTGAGGACAGTTTTGCCAGAAGACACAAAGGGCCCATTCATATGTCCAAAGTACCCGCAAGGCAGCAATGCACCGCCACCAAGAAGCACTAGGGCCGCGCTCTGCAACCAGGGCCACGGTTTGGACACAGAGATCCCCCAACCCAGGAGGGCTCATCCATGAGCTGCAGAGACAGTAGCCAAGAGTCAGCAGAGGCACACAGGTCCTCCCAGCATCTGTACTGGAGAACACAAAACAGACCATCCAGAAGTCAAGACAAGGGCTGGGGACAAAGTCACTGGGCAAATAATGGCACAAAAGGAGACAAGAGGACAGAAATAAACAGGGAGCCGCGGTCCCCTGGAGACGTCTCTGATCCTGCTCCAGGCTCTCAGCCCGGGTCCCATCGCAAGCACTCACTCCCCCGCCTTCTCTTTGACACACCCTGACTCAGCTTCTGCCCCACAGAGTCAGCCTGGAGTGGAAGGAAATTTTGATGAGGCCTGTTTGTTTGAGTCTGCTCCAGTGCTGGCCTGAGAAGCCACAGTGCCAGGTGAGCTCCAGCTGTGGGGAGGTGTGACTTCTAAATCTTTCTTCATCACAGACTCAACAGAGAGCTTGAGGCTCTATTTACACAGCATCGCATCCATTGCAAATGCCCCTTCTTCCCAGGTAAAGACTGAAAATTAGACCACTTGACTAGTGACTTTGGGATTGGAGCTGACACAAACCTGTGCCACACTTGTGGGTGTGCCCACAGGCCTGCCTGACTGCCCACAAGCCTCGCAGCACCTTTGACCAAGCTCTCCGCCCAGTAGGTGCTGAGTCATGTGCACTGGGAAGGCAGGGGAGGGCACTGCCAAGCAGGGAAGAGGTTCACCTGAGAAAGAACAGCAGACCCTGACGAAACCACCTGAGGCCCAAACCATCCATGGTCACAGGGTTTCGTTCTGGGCTCCCATCTACTGCTAACCAACATCTCAGAAACTGAGACCTGATTGAAACAAAAAGGTATTTGCTTTTGGAGTTTGTTAGGACTGCAGCCATGGATACACAAGTTCAAGAAGCACCTGGATCGCGTTCTGCCAGACTAAATAAAGCGGGGGAAGTCTATAAAGCCAAAGCCCACAAGATTTCAGTTACAAGAGTTATTTATCAAGAATTATCATTGGATCTGGCAAGAAGTGAGGGTGCTTGTTAAGTCAGGTTTGGTGGGGGGCTGCAATGGTTGCAGAGTTACAAGGGGGGACTTTGAGACTGTCAGGTTGCAGCCGGCAAGTGTGACTGGTGGCGTCCTTAGAAGTTCATAGAAGCCGGCTGAGGCTCTCAGCGGTGCAGAGATGTGTCTGAGTCCAGATCCTCAGGGGCTGTCCGACTCCATTTTTGCACGCCTGGGCTGTGACAACTCTGGTATAATTTCACTTCATCATCACTGCCAAGTCCTGTGCTGCACCACGTGCAAAACACACAGCGCCCCTGCTCGCCTGGGAGCCGTTTCTCCATCTCAGCTCATGTCAGGGTCCTGTGCTTCTCCTGGCCTTGCTCTTGGCTCCCCTGGCTTTCATGAGGACATGTAGGAGCAGATGGAGCCCAAGGAGTCAGATGACCTCCAAACTGCCCACATTAAAGAGCTTTATATACCCTCTCCCCAGACGTCGTCCGGACCGGCTGCCTCCGGCCGTGCCCCTGCTGGTTCTGGACGCTGCCCCAATGCTGCCTTCCTAGGACAGACGCGCCCATCTGGATCTTGTAGCCATTTCATTTCCATTGCTTTTCTTCCCCCAATGAGAGGTAAAACCAATTTCGGGCACATTACTTTTCTGCTCTAAAAAATTAAAAACGTGGACCCTGGGTCACATTTTCCCTGAAATTCCAGCCCAATATTAACTTTACCAATGGCTCAGGGTGCAGTGATTTCTCTCCAGCTTCATATATTGAAGTCCTAGCCCCCAGTGTGAACTTGTTTGGAAATGAAGTGATTAGCCAAGGCGAAGTCAAGTTGGAGCAGGCTGGCCCCTCATCCAGTGTGGCTGGTGTCCTCACCAGATGGCCTGGGAGGACACACACATGGAAAACAGTGTGAAGATGAGGGCATAGACGAGTCTGCAGACCAAGACCACCAGAGCCAGCGAGCCTCCGGGAGCTGGGAGAAACACACACACACGTATGTACATTAGTATGAGTGAGTGAAGTCACTCAGTCATGTCCCACTCTTTGCAACCCCATGGACTGTAGTCTATCAGGCTCCTCCGTCCACAGGATTTTCCAGGCAATAGCACTGGAGTGGGTTGCCATTTCCTTCTCCAGGGTACCTTCCCGACCCAGGGATCAAACCCGGATCTCCCTCATTGTAGACAGACGCTTTACCGTCTGAGCCACCAGGGAAGTCCTTAACATTCAGTTCAGTTCAGTTCAGTTCAGTCGCTCAGTCGTGTCCGACTCTCCGCGACCCCATGAATCACAGCACGCCAGGCTTGACTGGCTCTTCATGAATGGAAAGGCATCCTTTCTGGGTATGGGTTTGTCCTCCCTGAATGAAATGCTTATGTGAACTTCAGACACCCCTTGCCTAAGGTCCTGGAACCCTGCATGGGGACCATCCTCCTTCCTGGTGAAGACATGTAGCCCTGGGCTCCTCTCTTCTCACCCTCCAGCCGACCATCACGTACCCCATCAGTGGCCCTGAAAGAACAGAGCAGCCTGGCAGGCAGCCCCTTGGGAAGTTGGGTACCATCCGACAGGACATGGCGGATGTCTTAAGCCAGTAGATGAGTTGATTGATGATGCTCTTTGGCCCTCAGTCTGGGAACCACAGGGTGGGACCTAATAACCCACAAGAAGAGTTCTTGCTTTCTGTTTTCACAGCTTTGAAATCTGCTGGTTTAGATGCTTCAGTTCTCATTTCAAGAGAGGAAACTTCAAACAACAAGTGATAAACTGGGATAAACCATAATGGAAAAGAATATGAAAAAAAATACACATAGATATGTATAACTGAGTCACTTTGCTGTACAGTAGAAATTAGCACAACATTGTTTTTATTTGTTTGTTTTTATTTTAATTGGAGGCTAATTACTTTACAATATTACAGTTGTTTTTGCCATACATTGACGTCAATCAGCCATGGGTGTACCTGTGTTCCCCATCCTGAACCCCCCTCCCACTTCCCTCCCCATCCCATCCCTCAAGGTCATCCCAGTGCACCGGCCCTGAGCACCCTGTCTCATGCATCGAACCTGGACTGGCAATCTGTTTCACATATGATAACATTCATGTTTCAAGGCTATTCTCTCAAAGCATCCCACCCTCACTTTCTCCCACAGAGTCCAAAAGACTGTTCTATACATTGGTGTCTCTTTTGCTATCTCTTTAGAAAGATAAGTTTAACATCTCCTTATATATCTTTGGGCTTCCCTGGTGGCTCAGAGGTTAAAGCATCTGCCCGCAATGCAGGAAACCTGGGTTCGATCCCTGGGTTGGGAAGATCCCCTGGAGAAGGAAATGGCAACCCACTCCAGTATTCTTGCCTGGAGAATACCATGGATGGAGGAGCCTGGTAGGCTACAGTCCATGGAGTCGCAAAGAGTCTTAGGAAGCAATCATCTCACTTAAAATGCAATTTAAATGGTTGAATATAAAAATATATATTTTCACAAATTGCAGGATTTCCTTCTTCCTCATGCTTGAATAATATTCCACTATATATATAATGTATATTATATATGTACTATATTTATTATATATCATGTATATGTGTTATGTATACATTATATATAATATGTGTTATTATACCCCTCATGGCTCAGATGATAAAGAATCTGTTTGCAGTGCACGAGACTTGGGTTCGATCCCTGGGCCAAGAGGATCCCCTGGAGAAGGGAATGGCAACCCACTCCAGTATTCTTGCCTGGAGAATCCCATGGACAGAGGAGCCTGGCGGGCTACAGTCTATGTGGACATAAAAAGTTGGACAAGACTGAGCAACTAACACTTTCACTTCATTTTTCATGTTATATATTATATATGTTAAACAATGTGTTATATATATATATAACATATACATATAGAACATGTAACATATATGTTCTATATTCTGTGTATGCATACGCGTGCTGTGTGCGTAGTTACTGAGTTGTGTCTGAGCCGTTGCAACTCCTCGGATGGTAATGGAATGTTGTATGTATATACATGCCACGTTTTCTTTATCCGTTCATCCCGAGAAATAGGTTTCCGTTTCTTGCCTGCTGTGCATCACACAGCGTGAACATGGGTCAGATAGTTCTTCCGTACCCTGTTTGCCTCTCCTGGGTGTGCCCCCAGCATTGGAACGGCAGCTCCACCCTTATGTTTCTGAGGCGCCTCCACACTGTGTCCATAGTCACTGCACCCGTCTACTCCCTCAACAGCGGTGCACCACAACTCCCAGCTCCCTCCATTCACACTGCCCCTGGCTACCTCTTTTCTCTCTGATAGTGTTCATCCAGACAGGTGGAAGGTGATGTCTCACTGCGGTTTGGATTGCATCATGGTTAGTGATGCTGAGCACCTTTTCATGTGCCTGTCGGTGACGACATGGATGGATTTTGAGGGCACTGTGTTAAGTAAAGTCTAAGCCTAATACTGCATGGTAGCATGTATATGTGGAATCAAAAATTAAAAAGTCAAACTTACAGAAACAGAGCAGAAAAGTGGTTGTCAGGGGCTGGGGGTTGGAGGAAATAAGAAGAGGTTGGTTTTAAAAGGGTACAAATTTTCAGCTAATAAGATGAATGAGCTCTGAGGATCAAATGTACAACATGCTGACCACACCAAACAACACTGTTGTATAATTGAAATGTGCTGAAAGAGTAGGGCTTAAATGGTCTCATACACAAAAAAGATAAATACATGAGGTGGTGGTGAATTAACTAGATGAGGGACGCCTTTCACAGTGTATATGGATATTAAGTCACTACTGTGTACACTTTAAATATCTAACAATTCTGTTCATCAACTACACTGCTATAAAGCTGAAAAAAATTTAATGTCTTAAAAATATGTCTAAATTAAGAAGGCTGTTGTTACAGTAGGAAACATGTTTAGGAGGGTGGTGAGTGGCGCAGATTCTAGAGAAAGGCACACTGGAAGGTGAGAAGCGACATGGGCCTGGGAACCAGGGTTATCAGAGGCCCCGTGGCCGGGGTGCCGCACAGCGCAGTCCCCCGCCCGCCCCCCAATATCAGCTCACCTCCCAAGTGCTAACTCGTTTCTTGAGTGTCTGGATGCACACGTGGGTGCTGTTCAGGAATAAACTGACACTGTGTGTAACTAATCTTGTGCAAGTCAGGCTTTAGCTTGGAATGTCCAGAACCAGATCAGCAAGCTTAGGCACAAAAGAAACTGAAAAAGCCCTGGAACCCAGGCTTGAACAGCCAAATGTTAGGGAGGTCATGACCCCTCCCTCAGGTGACCGGCTCCTCCTCAGCAGAACGTCCTAGGAGATGGCCTAGGCTTAGCTCGACATTCAGAAAACCAAGATCATGACATCTGGTCCCATCAGGGGAAAAATTAGAAGTAGTGACAGATTTTCCTTTTTTGGGCTCCACAATCACCATCAAGGTGACTGCAGCCATGAAGTTAAAAGACATTTGCTCCTTGGAAAGAAAGCTATGACAAACTAGTTGGTGTATTAAAAACCAGAGACATCACTTTGCCAACAAAGGTCTGTGTAGTCAGAGCTATGGTTTTTCCAGTAGTCATGTAGGGATGTGAGAGTTCGAAGAAGGCTAAGCAGTGAAAAATTGATGCTTTCA
This sequence comes from Moschus chrysogaster, assembly GCA_006461725.1. Lineage (NCBI taxonomy): Eukaryota > Metazoa > Chordata > Mammalia > Artiodactyla > Moschidae > Moschus > Moschus chrysogaster. The sequence goes on along the minus strand of SPDY01014851.1, from coordinate 11,298 downwards.
AATCCTGGTGCTGCAGAAGACTGTTGAGAATCCCTTGGACTGCAAGGAGATCAAACCAGTCAATCCTAAAGGAAATCAGTCCTGAATATTTATTGGAAGGACTAATGCTGAAGCTGAAGCTTGAATACTTTGGCCACCTGATACGAGGAACTGACTCCTTGGAAAAGACCGTGATGCTGGGAAAAATTGAAGGCAGGAGAAGCGGATGACAGAGGATGGGATGGTGAAATAGCATCTTTGGCTCAATGGACACGAAGTGGAGCAAACTCCGGTAGGTGGAGGGCAGGGGAGCCTGGTGTGCTGCAGTCCATGGGGTTGTAAAGAGTCAAACATGACTTAGTGACTGAACAGCCTTAACAACAACAACAGCCATGTGTGGCCTTAATGGGAGCCCAGCAATTCTGCCAGAGACATTTGGTTGCAATGGGAATGGCAGGGGGAGGGGGACCACCCCCAAGTAAGTGGCAAGTTGTTGGGTGAGGGTGGCGATGGTTCTCACCTGCAAGGCACAGACATCCATCACATGTGTATCCAAGTGACAAGTAAGCTGATTTGGAGGGTTATTTTTTTAAGACAACTTCCGGGGATCAGATCATACGTAACTCAGTTTTTTGTACCATTTATTCAAGAGTGTTCTATGTTGAGACCAGCGATTCAAAAACATCTTTCCTTCAACAGTCATTTACGACATGCCTAGCTTTTCCAACCTGGATTCCTTTTATGTCTTTTTCTGCTCTGATTGCTGTGGCCAAAACTTCCAAAACTATGTTGAATAGTAGTGGTGAGAGTGGGCACCCTTGTCTTGTTCCTGACTTTAGGGAAATGCTTTCAATTTTTCACCATTGAGGATAATGTTTGCTGTGGGTTTAGCATAACATTCTAATCAACTAGACTTCAATACAAATTTTTTTAAAAAAAAGGAAGGTGGGCTGCATGAAATTGGATAGTACCTCAATTGCCACCCGACTGTCTTGAATTCCTTGTGCCACTCAGAGCTGCAGGTCAATCTCCCCTTCATCTGGCCTTACAGGAGAGACTCTAGAGAAACCCTTTATCTTCCCGTCCATCAGCTGAGAGGGTTTGAAGGTGGACTAACACTATGTTTTCATCTCCTGGGGAGGAGAGCTGAAGTTAGGAAAACTATTAATAAGTCTTAGCTTGAAAATTTTTGAATGCAAAAGAGAAAGCAGGTTAACTAGTAATTAGTAGCAGCTGGTGTTTAGAGCAGAAATGGGGAGAAGGTGGGCACTTATATTGGTTCATGTTTCTACATTAGGGTTTGGAGGGAGGCAATCTGCCTGCAGTGTGGGAGCCCTGAGTTTGAGCCCTGAGTCCGGAAGAACCCCTGGAGAAGGGAATGGCGACCCACTGCAGTATCCTTGCCAGGGAAATCCCATGGACGGAGGAACCTGGCGGGGTACAGTCCATGGGGTTGCAAAGAGTCAGACACAACTTAGCGACCAAATAACTTGGAGCCAGGCTGCCTGAGCTCAGAAGTTGGCCCTGTCTCTCAGCGGGCGAGCTCAGGTGATTTGTACAGACTCTGTGTCTGAGTTTCCTCTCTCATAGAACATAGGTGGTAATGGCTCCTACTTCCTAGCGTCACTGTGAGAATTCAGTGAGTGAGTCCATGTAATGTGTTTCGAGCATCTTATTGTATTTAGTGGGTATTCAATAAATGTTTACTCTTACCTGGGTTTTGGTAGTAAGGTAATGTTCATATAGGCACAGATTCTGGGTTAGAATTGTAGCATGTTCAGATTGATGAAATCTAAATAAAGAACCATAGTTTAGAAAATACTCCTTGAAAGTATACATGATTTGCCTGTGATTTTTGTTCGTGTGTGTTTTGAACATGGTACATGCCCTGTTTTAACAGCTTTATCGAGATACAGTTCACATGCCAATAGATGCTCTATTTTGAGAGTGGAAAATATTCTAAATCTGGAGTCCTGGTTAAGATCACAATAATAATACCATTATTGGACATGCACATCTAAAAAGAGAATTTCTTCTCTATATCATTTCCCATAGTTAGAGCTATGTCTGATTATTTTGATATATAATTGCATTTTCAAAGCTAACATGAATTACACTGCAAGCACTAGTTCAATTAAACATTTTGTAATAATTCACCTTTATATCTCTCCTATGAAGATCTTTTATTTCTGAGTGCTTGAAGCATAATCAGGCTTCCTAGGTGATGCCAGTGATAAATAACCTGCCTGCCAATACAGGAGACATAAGAGATGCTAGTTCGATCCCTGGGTCAGGAAGATCCCCTGGAGAAGGAAATGGCAACCAACTCCAGTATTCTTGCCTGGAAAATCCCAGGGACAGAGGAGCCTGGGGGGGCTACAGTCCATGGGGTCATGTAAGAGTCAGACACAACTGAAGTGACTTAGCATGCACACAGCATAATACAATTATATCACCTTCCTGATGAATGTTTATAAGAAATTAAGTAAAATCATTATTAAACATTCAGCATTTTTATGATCAAATGTGGGTATTCATTTTCTTAAGCTACTTTTGCTTCTAGCACTGAGTGGAATTGAGCAGACATGAATAGGAACGATTTCACTGTTCACTGAACCAAACTATTGGGTCTCATCCTTTCCACGCTTTTTAATTTCTACCATTTTAATGACATGCTGCCCTCTTTTGATTATATGTCATGGACTTAGAAATAATATCTCCATATCACACAAATGGTATCATTTTTCTGATAGATGCCATTTCTCATTCTTCCATACCGATTTAATTTTGGTTGACAATACTCAAGATCTTAAGACAATTGCTCTTTGAAAAACCAAAACTAAATGTCTCACAAGTCAACTCCTGCCGATAACACCCTGGTGTCAATGAACCTGCTACTGTCCTCTGCCTCCTCCTCCCATTCCCCCAACCCTGCTGCCCTTTGCCTGGAAGCATTTTATAGAATGGATTCCCAGCTACTCAGTCTCAGCCAGTGAAAGATAAATTTTTACTAGTCTCACGACTCTGAGAAAAAGTCAGTTGCTAACTCACTTAAGCATGTGAGCTTTTAATCTCCAGGAAACTTATAAGTGCTCTTAAAGCTTAAAACCATGACCAACTATTACTTAATAAGTTTCGTCTAAAAAATAACATATCAAAAGGTCAAACTCTACCTCACTGCACCTCATCTAGAGTTTCTTGAGTGACATTACTCATATTAAAAAACTGGAAAATATTTAAAATACAATTTTAAAACTCTCTTTAACTTCATCTACAAAGACTTAGATCTTCCCTAATGGGAAGAAGAATCTGCCTGCAATGCAGGAGATGCAGAAGACCTGGGTTTGATCCTACAATCAGGAAGATCCCCTGGAGAAGGGAATGGCTAACCCACTGCAGTATTCTTGTCTGGAGAATTCCATGGACAGAGAGAGAGATGGAGCCTGGTGGGCTATGGTCCATAGGATCACAGAGTCAGACACAACTGAGCGACTAAAACACTCTTTCACAATACATGTTTAATATCGCCAGTTAATAGAACGTAACNGAGGAACTGAACCTGCCAACACCATGATCTCAGATTTCTAGATCTGCACACTGTCGAGACAGTACATTTATTTTGTTTAAATCATCTACTATTTTGTTGAAACAGCTCTAGCAACCTAATTCTGGGATATATTTACTAAAGTAACAAGAAAAATGAAAACATTTTAATTCACTGGTATTTCTCTAGGAGAAAGCATCTAATTCCATTTGGCTGAGTCACTTAAGATGGAAGGAGAGCCCCTCCCCACCCCACCTCCCAGCATATTTAAACCATAAAAGATTTTTAAAAATTTGTTTTGATCCTAAGGGAAAGTAGGAGATAATGTTGGCTGAAAGAGTGTGGGCAAATATTATCCCTCTCCCACAATCCATGACCCATGTTGCTTCAGTTGTGTCGACTCTTTGCAACCCCATGGACTATAGTCTACCAGGCTCCTCTGTCCTTGGGCTTCTCCAGGTAAGTATACTGGAGTGGGTTGCCATGCCCTCCTCCAGGGGATCTTTCTGATCCAGGGATAGAACCCACGTCTTCTGTGGCTCCTGTGACTCTTGCATTGCAGGTGGATTCTTTACTGCTGCCACCCAGGAAGCCACCATGACCCACACATCTTCACTGAGAACTACAGAGATTCCCAAACTGTTTTGCCTAAGCAGTTTCCTTCAGCTGCCAGTTCTTGGACTGAGTTGTAGGACCTGAGGCAGAGGGAGCCACTCCAAACTGGCAGAAATCTAACAGAAGAGGCTCATCTTCTCAACACTATGGAATGCTGGCTCTTGCTAGTCTGATCTACAGGACTGAGGAGGCCCAGGTGACCTGAATTACACTGAGAACAATAATAACACCAAAAAACAAAGCAGGTGAAATATAAAACATACACAAATGTAATCGCTATCGTTTCCATGGCCTACATACTGGTGTTCCAATCAATCAGGCCACAGCAACGGCCCATCATTTGGGTGCACAGACTTGATCTCAGGACTGTGCCTAGTTTGAAGTAGAGTGGAGGGAAAATGATGGATCCTTTTTTACTAAAAAGATGATGCCTGACCATGGTCAGAGCCTAAAGTGCCATTTATGAGTGGGCTGTTCCTATTGGAAAACATTGGGGAATGGAGAGAGGATGGCAAGAGCAGAAAAATACGACTGAGTGTAACAATAGTTTTCAAAACTGACTCACCTTGGAAGCATGTGAGTAGACTTTAGAGCTTCATACCTCTAGACCACCATAATCTAGAAATGTTATTTGTACAGGGCCCTTCCTTCTCTCTTCGATTTTATCCTCCCATTGTGGGTTGTCCCATTCCACCAACTTCTGAAGAAGTGGAGTACTTTCAGACTCCCCCCAAGACACAGATAAGGAATTTCAATAATCTGAAGGTCCCCATCCCCTTTCATTAAGAATCCCATTTCCATTAAGAACCCCAAGTGGAAGAAATGCTGAAAGTTGTACCCCTGTCTTCCTTTTCTTGCCCTTGAAGGTACTTTTAAAGTAACTTCAGATGAATGAAGACTGTCTATCAGTGTTTCAGCCATTGTTATTTGTCACTCGTTCACCCCATTCAGAAGGCTGAGGTGAGGAGAATGGACACTGCCTTTACTGGGACACGAAACAGGGACCTAACATGTTAATAAAAGTCTCGGCAAGGAGACCTCCTGAGACTGATGTGAAGTCAAGAAAAAGAAGCCTAAAGAAATCTCAATGTATACCTAAATGAAAAGCAAAAGGGTAACAGCCAGGAGCAGGCCTTCATGTCTGACACCCTATAGCAGGCGCCCCTAATGGTCCCATTTTCTTTGAGGAGTAGGCGTGGACAGGCCCCTTGCCAGACACGCTCACAGCACTGCAGAAGCCCTGCACTCCTTATTTCGCAGACCGAACGACCAACGTGAGGAGCCTTACACAGAGCCACAGAGCTGGAAAGAGAGATGGAAGGAGCCGAACAGTTCCCAGTCTCTGCTGCCAGACTTTGGTTTCCGCTCCCCTCACTCCTATGAGGGCTTGGATTAGTTTTCCACGGTTGCTGTATTTAACGAGTAGCACTCACTGGATGACTTAGAACAACAGAAATTCATTTTCGGCTCTGGAGGCCAGAAGACTGAAACGAAGGCGTCACAGGGTCAAGCCTCTTCCTGGCATCTGATGGCGGCTGGCACGCTTCAGCGTGCCTCAGCTGCTAGCCACATCACTTTAACCTCTGCCTCTGTCATCACATGGGGTCCTCTTCTGGGTCTTTACCTCATCTTAAAAGGACACCAACTGTATCAGATGTGAGGTTCACCCTACTCCAGATTGACTTCTTTTTAAACTTCTTATTTTATATTGGACTATTTCCTATTAACAATGCTGTGATAGTTTCAGATGGACAGCAAAGGGACCCAGCCATACATATACATGTGTCCATTCTCCCCCAACCTCCCCTCCCATCCAGGCCACCACATAACATGGAGAAGAGTTACCTGTGCTATACAGTAGGACCTTGTTGGTTTTCCATTTTATATATAACAGTACATACATGTCCATCCCAAACTCCCTAATTATCCTTTTCCCCAATTCTTCCTCCTGGCAAACTGAAGTTGGTAAGTCTGTGAGTCTATTTCTGTTTTGTGAGTCAGTTTATTTGTATCATTTCTTTTTAGATTCTGC
>SPDY01014850.1:99028-109275 GCA_006461725.1 Moschus chrysogaster | reverse complement strand
TCACATAACATAAAATTCACCATTTAAACCACTTTAAAAAATGTACAATCCTGAGGTGTTTAGTAAATTCACAATGTTGTGGAAACGCCACCACTATCTAATTCCAGAGCATTTTCATTACCCCAGAAAGAAACACCACCCTTCAAAATAACCTCCTCCCTCCAGCCCCAACCAAATACTCATCTACCGTCTGTCTCTGTAGTCTGGACACTTCGTACAGTGGACTCTTACGGTATGTGGCCTTCTGTGTCTGACTTCTTTCGGTGCGCATTATATTTTCAAGTTCATTTCTTATCTGCAGCTGAATAATATTCTGCTGTACAGATGGACCACATGTTTAAAATTCATGCATGCTTGATGGACACATGGCTCTTCTCCATGTTTGGCCTGTGTGAACTGTGCTGTGTGAATGTTCTTGTGTGGATACACGTGCTCATTTCTCGTGGGTAGACAGCTAGGAGTGACATTGCTGGGTCGTATGGAAACCGTAATTTCACGTTTTTGAGGAGTCGCTGAACTGCTGTCTGGTGGCTCTGCTGCTTTTTGTTCCTGTCGGCAGGGCCTGAAGGCTCTCGTTTCTCCACATTTGTTTCTCACTGTCTTCATCTTTTCCTGTGCTTCTTGGCATCTGAATATCTTCTCTGGAGAAATGTCTGTTCAGATCCTTTGCCTTTTTGTCATTGGTGAGAATTTCCTTTGTATTCTAGATACAAATATAAGATATATGACTTGAAAATATTCTATTCTGTCGGTTTTCATTTTCTTGATAGTGTCCCCTGATGCACAGGAGTTTTACATTTTGATGAATTCCAGTTTATCTGTTTTTCCTTCTGTTGGGTGTGCTTTTGGTATTATATTTAGGAAGCCATCGCCTAGCCCAGGGTCATGTCCCTGTGCATTTCTAAGTAAAGCAGCGAACAGAAGTAGCTATGGCCCTGGTTCTAAAAAACAGAAACATAAATAACACCGTGTGTGGGGGATCTGGTCTTAGGAGCTCTTTTCTGTCTGCCCTGCAGAAGAGGCCCAACACAAAATACCATGCGTTAATAGAAGTTGCTGGAACCAGCATGATGAGACTATGAGCAATGCAACCACACAATGCACAGAGTCCTAACTTGAAAAGTTAAGCACGGCATTCCCTCCCAGTTTCCCAGCCTCGTATGAGGTGACGCATGCCAGGAGGCTGAACAAGTTTACCAGGAAGACAAGACTCAGACCACCGTCCATGTTTTCTGTTAAAAATTTCCTCAAACAGATCAATCTTGAAAGCACCTCAAAGTGAAAATAAACTCAACTCTGAAACACTTTTCTCTGCCAAGAGGAAGCCATGCCCAAGTTCTGCGAGATGTTTGATCCACTCCCCAAAGAGTCAGCTGAGATGCTGTCAAAGCCCACTTTGAGCAGTGTTAGGTCCTGTGTGGCCAGTTCTGGGCAGCACCCAAGATTCTCCACCGAGATTCAGGGTCCAGATTGCTGGTGGGACCTCTGAGGTCAATGACCAGTGAAGCTTTATGGCTTCAGGACATGGAAGAAGACAAGCTGAGGCCCAGCCGGGTCACTGTAGGGCAGGGAGTGGTTTGCTCCTTCTGAGCCACCCTCAACCTCCCCAGGGCTCCAGAGCGAGAAAGCAAAGGCACATGGAGCCCTTTCCAAACCACTCCAGTCGCTCAGGGACCAGCCTCAGGCCCACAGACACAGGCAGGTTGGGGGGCCAGGAGCCACTTGGGTGACTTTCCTGAGGCCTGGAGAGGCCACATCAGCTGGGAACACCCTTTCCTGGAGGCCGAGCTCGCTAAGAGCATCCCACCCCTTCCTCCTCGGTCCTCAGGGCTCCCGAGGCCCAGGGAACCTCCCTCTGAGGCTAGATGCAGATGCCACCGGGTACAGGACGGCGGTGCTCGCCTGCACGCTGCTCCGGAGGTGGCAGGAGTGAAGGCAGCGTCAGGGAGACTCGCTCCTTCTGCTGGTGCGTTCACTCAGTCAACGCGCAGAGAAAGTGCTTGGCGCCTACCGGGAGCCGGCACTAAACAGATTGGATCGAGTGGATTAAATACACAAAACAGAAAGGAAACGCCCGGACAGTCCTGCTCCTCCCTAGTAAATGTCTCGTGTAAACTTTCCCAGGCTATTTCATGCACCTAACGTGTCTGTGTGGCGGGCTTCTCCAGGCTGTTCTGTGCCCATGTGTCTGTGTGGGGAGGTTCTCCAGAGACATGGAGCTGACAGCATGTGTGGACACAGACAGGAGAGGAAATTCGCGGTGGTGTTTATGGAGGCCGGGCGTCCCCCGTGTCTGAGGGCAGGAACGGCAGACCCTCCAGTCCCGAAGGAGAGGACCCCCTGGTTCACCTCTGTCCTCATTTGGTCCTCTGACCTGTGGGGTGGTGGAGTACCCAGTTCAGATGCCCATCTCTCCTGGGGACATACACACAGACACAGCCACTCTGGGTGTCGCTCACGGCAGTCAAGCTGACACGTACGATTAACCATCGTGACACAAATGCAGAAGATACACTCAGTAACACTGCACGTTTTGTGCTGAATGGGGAGCTGTGTTAGCTTGCCAGCTGGAGCTGCTGTGCAAAGCACCACAGGCAGTTTATTCTTAGTCCGGGGGCTGGAGCTGCACTTGGTGCTGCGCGCTGGGTTCTTGTGAGGCCTCTTCACAGCGGAGGGGGTGCCTGGTGGCTCCTCTTCTTCCTAGAAGGACACAGGCCCCCTCCTGTGACCTCACTTAACCTTAATTGCCTCCTGAAGGTGCTCACGTTGGGGTTCGGGCTTCGATGTGTGGCTCTGGGACAGGGTTCAGCCTGTGTTGGTGTGCGCGGTTCACGGCCGGCCCTTCATGTACTCTATCTTGAGCGCCATCCGTGTGGGACAGGTCTTTGTCACTCTGCAATGTCTAGAGCACACTGCAGGGGTAGGCCTCTGTACCCATGTGACCCCCGGCTGCTCTGTGTGGGGGCCTCCCACAGGCCCCCACTCTGTGTGCCTCTGCGTGGGCTTTTCCTGGCAGTGGGGCTGCTGAGCTTTGGGTCAACACACATGGTGAGCCACCCCAGGCCCGCTTCTGTGATGTCGCTGCAGGCAGCATCTCTAAAACCAGTGACCCCAACTGCCCACAAGCCCCAGCAACACACCGTGATGTCTTTCTGGTCAGAGGACAGGAAATCTGAGAGGTTTCCTGGAGGAGGGGCTTTGGGAGGAGAGCAGAGGTTGGGTTTGTGGTAAGGATCAGCCTGGAAGATAGAGGAGGATGGGTCCTCTGGGGACACTCCTGGCGCTGACTCCAGGGCCTACAGTATAGACCAGGTACATGGGAGGGGCTGGGGGTCAGTGCTCTGCTGCTCCGAGAGGGCATGGATCTAAGACGGAAAGGGCAGGGAACACAGTTCGGGGTATCCAGCATGGCTTCCTTGAATGTCGTCTCCCAAGCCAAGCTGCAGAGGCTGCCAGGAGGGCGTGCTCTCTCCTTCCTTGGTCCCAGTCCCCTCTCCCACCTGGGGGGCCATGTCAACTCCAAACAGCCTGAAGGTTGCAGGCCATTTGCTCCTCCTCTTGGGAAGCAGAGGGAGGAGGACAACCCAGCCTGGGCAGATGGTTAATAAAGAACATGCCGAGTCAAGGGAGACACAGAGCCAACCGCCCGATTTCTTACATTTTTGCAGAAGCCACAAAGGGGGACGGATCACAAAGCACCAACTGGAACTTGCTGTTCCGCCTCAAGCCCATGTGGGAGGACTTCTTGCCAAGCCTTCTGGCCTTGTGCTCACGGCCTAGCCCACGGGAAGGTCCTGGTAGGAGGGCTGCAGTCATATTTTTGACTAGAGGGGAACAGTTTTACTCTGTTACTCCGGGATCTGAAATCACTCAGGTGTGTCTCAGGGCTGCTGCCACAGACACACGCGAGGCCAGGTCAGGTGAAGTCATCTTTCTCAGCTGGGCGCACACGCCCCAACCTGCAGCAACATGCCTCCCTCCCCCGGCCGTCGCGGGAGAACAGTTCTTCCTTGCCAGGACCGTGTCCTGCCCTCTGCGGGTCACAGGCCTCAGTGTCACTGCAGAAGGGCTAACGGTGGGGCCCTGACGAGTGCCCCACTCCCTCTCCCTGGGTCCCCAGGCAGGTCTTGTCCGGAGCCTCCTGCCTCCGGGCCTGACGTGCTGACCTCAGACAAGAAGCTCAAGTGAAGACTCAGCACCATGCCCTCCTACAGTGTGGTTAAGCCACAGCTCCAGCTCAGCAACCGGGGAGCCAGCTGTGAGCGGCCATCCTGTGGACCCATCGCTTCACGAAGCATCAGGAGACGGAGCTGGTGTCTCTCCCAAGAGGCACACTTTCAGAAGCCTGGAACCAGGGACCCCCATGCCAGCCCTGCCTCTGCCCTCACCTCCTCCAACCTCACCTCCTCCTCCCTCACCTCCTCCCTCACCTCCTCCGCCTTCACCTCCTCCACCTTCACTTCCTCCAACCTCACCTCCTCCCTCACCTCCTCCGCCTTCACCTCCTCCTCCTTCACTTCCTCCAACCTCACCTCCTCCTCCCACCTCACCTCCTCCTCCCTCACCTCCTCCAACCTCACCTCCAGCTGGGGCTTCTGTGCTAGCTCGTGGTCCCGACACCACACCCCAAGACTAACAGTCACGAAAGACCCTGGGTCTCATCTCACCAGCACACCATGTTGGGGGCTAAGCCCAATTCAGGCTCCCCACTTCATGGACATCGACCCCAGGAAGAGCTGTCCCCATCTCCCACCCTCTCACACTTAATTGTTTTTACAAAGTAGGCAAGAGGTCAGATGAAACGAAATGCGAACTTTCAATTTCCAAGGAAAACAGGGCCTCTCAGGAGTCTGTCTGAGGAGCAGGACGGGATTGCCAGGGGCAGAACGGGGTTGGACCCTTCTGAAAAGCTGGCTCCCTGACCTGCGTTGGAGCAGGTGGGTTGCCACCAACTCATGGTGGGCTCCTGGTTCAGCTGCAGAGCAGAGAGTGTGGGAAGAGTATCAGGACTGAATCAGAGAGATAGGATCGTGTTTGACGGCTCCCTTGCCTCCGAGCGGCCACTTAAAGCCTCAGGGGTCGCTAGCCCCACGAGAAGGAGTGGAACCATCCACGTGTCCACCCTCCCTGCCTGGGGCTGTGATTCAGCCTGTATTTACAGGATGCTACAGCGGTTACCAGAGGGGACAACTGTAATTCAAACAGCTGAAAATAACTGTTGGCAGAAAAGCCCATACTTAGAGCAGACCTCCTTCAGCAATTCCCACGGCTGGGCCCGACAGCAGAGGAGGGCACGGACGTGCCACAGCGTGGCTGGGCGGGGGGTACAGGCCCTCGCCCCTGCCCTCAGCTGGCCCGGCTCTGTGCCCTCCAGATACTGTGAGCCTCACAGCACCCGCCAGCTGAGTGCCCACACACGGCAGCAGCCCTTTCTCAGCAGAGGCCGCTGGGCACTGCGTGATGCCAACAGGCAGATGTCTGTTCCATGAGCCCACAGCAAAGTCTGCCGACACCACCCGGGTGCCTCACCAGCAGCCCCTGAGGACGAACACCTGCAAGCAGACCCAGGACCTTGCACACTGTAATTCAACTGTAATTCAAACAGCTGAAAATAACTCAGGCCAGCCCTGCACTGGCCCTCTACTCCATGCACCCTGAAGACCCTTCAGAAGACACAGCTTCATAGGGGCGCTCGGTCCAAGAACCCAGAGCAGAGTCGAACACCAGCTCATGTTATATGCGTGGCAGAGGCTCAAAGTCAAGTGAAACACCTGCTTCAAGAAGATGCCTTCACTGCTGGCTGAGCCATGTTCGACGTGGCCCTCGACAACGAAGCACTCAGCTGCGCAGCCGTCATCATCGCCTAGTTCCAGAGTACTGTCGTCACCCCGGGAGCAAACCCCAGGGCCTCAGCTGCTCCCCACCCCCACCCGAGGCTGTGACTGTCGCTCATTTATCACCCCAGAGTCTGTCTGTGCAAATATGAGCAGGTATGAACACAGACTCTTACCCCCTGCTCAGTGTAACATCGTGTGCACGCAGTTCTGCACCCTGTATTTTCTCCTCAGTACATCTTGAGGACCCAGATTTTAAGAGCTGAATAGGTCATCTTCCTGCTGTTTCTGAAGAGTTGCCTGGTACCCCGGCAACAAGCCAGGTCAGCAGAGGGGCTGGACAGCAGGGTCATCCAAGACGGAAACACCGTGGCAGCCAGGAACCACAGTGTGCGTCCTTCTTGCATTCCAGAGGAATTTGTGGTCTGTCCAGGGACACTTCCTGATGCTGCCTTTAGGCCCATGGAAACTGCAGCCTGTGGGCCAGGCTTGTGCAAATGCCCAGCTCCTCTGCTGACCACCCCGGAGAGCTGCAGCCTCCTTCACTCGCAGCTCCAGCCGTGAGAGGAGACGCAGAGACACCTGAACCTCTAAGAAGCCACATGACCTCTCTGGGACTGAGGTTCATCCTTTGTAAAGAAGGGACAGGTCACCCCCCTCAGAGAGACCATGGACTCGAGGACGCTGGGCTTGCCTGTGAGGATCCACAGCCCTGAGAGTCTTCCCCGGCCTCTGCAGCCCACAAGACAAAACCACCTCCTTTCACAGGAAACAGGGCTCATTGAGTTCCCGCTGTGACAACAGACCTGAACCTGACACCTGACTCCTGGTAAAACATACACCGTCTCTGCAGCTCCCTTCACCCCCGTCCTGGGGACGCCAGGACCCCAGCAGCTCACAGTTCACGAGGTGAACTGGTCTGCGGCACCAGTGGATGAGGACTTAAAAAGTAACAAAGGTGAGGGGGACGTATTTTGGTTTCAGAAGCACCTCACGACAGAGTGTGGTCGGCAGTGATCTCCTGAGGGGGCCTGAGGAGGACCCAGGGCTGCGGGATCTGGAAACCTCCTCGTGCGAAGCCCGGGGAGCTGCGGCACCGAGTGCAGGGTCCGCTCACCTTCTGAATCACGGCGATTCCACTGATTCTGCTAGTGCAGGAGATCCGTCAGCGTGCGCTAGCCAAGAGTGCCCACGCGCCTCAACAATGAGGGCCGCCAGAAAGCTGCTGGAGAGATGGTTTGGGAGTTCTCTTCTTCATGCCGACAAACCCCAAATCTAAACCTCAGTCTCAGATTCTGCCCTCTGATGGTCCTGAGTATCAGAAACATGCATCTGGTGTTTTCATTGTCAACTGCACAAAGAAATTTCATCCACTGAAAGATGCTTAAAGAGACTGGGGTGGCTCCAAGGTCAAAGGCTTATTAGCTGCAGGTGGGAGCCATGCGGGCTTGGCCGTCACCTGGCTCCCCTCTCCTGAGTCTGGGAGGCAGAAGGAGGAAGGTTTGCAGGGAGGCAGACAGGCAGCACAGCTGTTGGCCGAGGGGTCCTGGTGTCTCAGGGGCCTCTACTCCCAACACGCAAACACATGTCATGACACAGATTGCACTCGCCAGCTCACTGGGGTCCCAGCAAGAGGAAGACCAGTTAGGGCGCTCGACCCTCTGAGTCACTGCTGATGCCCTGACTTGTCCGGAGTTGCTGAGACTCCACATGCAGCTGAAGTCCAAGAAGCACAGCCCCCACTGCCGGCCTCCAGGCCAGGGCAATCAGTGCACGGGAACCAGGGGGAGGGTAGGCCGCAGACACAGCCCCCAGGAAGGTGTGGGATCCCTGCAGGGATGTGCCGACTCCACTAGCAAGTGATAGTTATTTCCTAAGTGATTTACTGTTTGAAAAAGTGTAATCCCTCACCTTGGATTAGAAATTCTAACAAGGCCGTAGATGTTTATCAGCTATAAATGTGCCCCATGGGCATTTTATAGGGATTTATACTTACATGGACAAAGGTACTTTTTGGCATTTGATTTAACTCACTAAAACACACTATTTTTAATGGGTGCAGTTCCAGCTGGGAGATGAAAAGGTTCAGGAGGTGGGTGGTGTTTGCACATCAGTGTGAATGTGCTGAGTGCCCCTGACCCAAATGGGGAATATGGTTAGCGTGTGTTGCCTATGCTTTCTCACAGTGAAACAGCCTTTGATGTGGGTGGTGTCAGGACTCTCCCCTGCAGGCCAAAGTGCAGCTCTCCAGGGCACCTCCCTCCCTCTGTGGTTCTTGCTGGATGGGAGTGTGGCGGGCGGGCCGGGGGCGTGGCCCTGCCCTGGTGTCCCCACGGAAGACAATGCAGGAGTGAGCAGCTCCAGAGCCAACCGTCAGTGTCACCCTAATGTCTGCCTGTACCTGTTAAACACTACAAGATAGCTCGGATTTATGAGACCCCGGGTGCAGTTGGAGTCTAACAGAGATGTGGCTCCGGGCTGAATCACTTTCCCACCAGAGAGGGTGGAAAGTACAGAGAAAAGGGCAAAAACAGGAAGACAGATCACTATGCAAGAGGAAATCCAAATCTTGCTTACGTCTCTGGAAAAGAGAAAAGTTCACGATGGAAATGTTAATCTCTGGACTCTAAACCAGCACAGGTAAACCATTCCCATGATAAGCACCTCGTGCTGAGGTCCCACTAAAGTTGACTAAATAAGGGCTCTCCTGGCGACAGGAAGACAACAGGTCGTGAGGTGGGGGCCCACCTCGGTTCCAGCTCCCAAGGCTGGGGCTTCCTCTGACTGCCGATATGTCACACCCATCACAGTGAAAAGCCTGGATGTCACCCCGTACATCCTTTGTTGAAAGGTGCCAGATAAGCCCTCACCAGGGGCTATTTTAAATAGATTCCAAACAACTTCAGTTGAGAATTATGTTTGGAAACTTTGACCTTTTCTGAAGCTTCAGTTTCAACATGCACAAAATGAGAACAGTCATATAGCCTGGTTTGTTGTGAGAGTCACATGATAGCTGGAAAGTCCTTGGTCAACAGCAAACTGTTAAATGAGCATTTGTAATGAGAGTAGAAGGGATAGGTGCATTCTGGGGCCATGAACACGAGGTGCTGGAGGAGCAGCTCTGACCTTCACCCAGGAGTCCTGGCTGCAATTGGGACAAGCATCTCACAAGCCTCTCCTCTCCCTGGGGAGCTGATGCCGGTGGTCTCCGGACCACTTGGGACCTCCTTCTAAGGGCTCCCTGAGCAGGCAGGTAACAGCGATGGATCTTAGGCAGGAATGGACGTTAAAGGGAAACAAGCAGGCTGCGATGGAGCCAGGCGACGACACAAACATCAGAAGCCACAGTGTGAGATGCCCACGTGAGGCGCCTTGATGCACTGTAATACGAACGTGACGAAGATCCCCGAGGTTGCTGTGGGGCCGGGTAGTGCGTCAGGGGCCAGTCCTGCCTTTAAGCTGTGGATCCAGGAGGGAGTGACAGGCAGGGAGCCAGCCTGACCCAGTGCAGCCAGAGAGAAAGAGGAGCAGGCAAGACAGCAGAAGCCTGAGAAACAGTCCGCGGCACTGGGAGCCAGGCCAGAGTTTGGGAAGGAAGGAGAAGGAAATGGTAAAAAGGAGCAAGCAAGCATCTGCAGAGTTGTGAGCTTGGGCCCGGAGGAAGGCGGCACAGAGCGCTTCATCCCAGGCTTGGGGCCACTCTTTGAAAGCAGGGCTTCCTTTCCTCGGCCGCTGCCTGTTCACAGCAGTTCCCTCCTCCCCACTGGTGAGCCCCACTGAGGCTGGATCACCGTGGACGGGTGGGCTGCAGACACACCCCCTGGATTTCTACCTGCCTCCGGTCTCCACAGCTGTCCTCTGCCATGAGAAGCCCTTTAAACAGAAATGGCCACACAGAGCTAAAGGGGCCTGTCTCAAGCGCACCCTCAGTGTCTCTGTGTGGGGCGCTTTCACGGGAGCTGCTCCGGGTGCAGCCTTCTCCCTGGGGGATCCTGCAGAGCCCACACCAAGTGCAGGTTCTCCTCCAGCTGTCTTCATTCTCACCCCGAAAGATTTCCCTCCAAGCGGAGTGGCATTTAATTGGATTCAAAGCGATTCCTAACAGGAATGAAAACAGCTTCCTCAGCTCACTGACCGTGAGAACCCAGGCAGGTGTAGGCTAGATGGGTGAGAAAGCAGACTTCAGTTTCCATATCCTGGAGCTTTTTCCAGCAAAAATGCAGCAAATGCAAACTGCTTAAGATCTTTAAACATTTAAGATTCAGTTCAGTTCAGTTGCTTAGTTGTGTCCGACTCTCTGCGGCCCCATGAACCACAGCACGCCAAGCCTTCCTGTCCATCACCAACTCCCAGAGTTCACTCAAACTCATGTCTATCGAGTCGGTGATGCCATCCAGCCATCTCATTCTCTGT
>SPDY01014849.1:211301-223408 GCA_006461725.1 Moschus chrysogaster | reverse complement strand
GACTTGAACAGGTGTTTCTCCAAAGAAGACAGACAAATGGCCAGCGGCAATATAAAAAGATGCTCACCTCTCCAACAGGGAAATGTGAATCAAACCACGATGAGACAGCAGCCCCTGCGCACACCTGTTAGAATGGGTGTTAGAATGGGTGATAACACACCTGTTATCGCCAGGGGAGAGAGGAAAATATATTGGTGAGGATCTAGAAAACTTGGAAACCTTGTGCATTTTGCTGGAATGTAAGTGGGTACAACCATTACGGAAAACAGAATGGCAATTCTTCCAAAAAGTAAACTATCAACCCCATTTCTGGGTCTTTATCCGAAGGAAATGAGACCAGCACCTCAAAGAGACAGCCACACTCCTATGTTCTGCAGCAGTTCCACAACAGCCAAGACATAGGCAGAAGCAGAGTGTCCATCAACAGGTGAGGAGCTAAAGAAACTGGTCTCTGGACGGAATGGAATAGTACGCAGCCTTGAAATAGAAGAAAACTCTGTGTTTGCAGCACCACAGATGGACCTTGAAGAGGTTATACTGGGTGAAATAAGCCAGCCAAAGAAAGACAAACTGCGTGATCTCATACTTAGGGGGACTCTAAAAATGGTCAGATGCAGGGTGGCTCGGGGTAAAGAAGCTGCCTGCCAGTTCAGGATATGTAGGAGACTGGGGTTTGATCCCTGGGTCGGGAAGATGCCCTGGAGGAGGAAGTGGCAACTCACGCCAGTGCTCTTCCTGGGAAATCGCGCGGACAGAGGCTGGCGGGCTACGGCGCGTGAGGTGGCGCTGGCCATGACTGGGCGGCTGAGCTCGCAGGAGCAGAGAGCGGGCTGGAGGTCGATGGGGTGGAGGAGTGGAGACGCGGAGGGCTGGCCACGCACAGCAGGGGAGAACCTGTGCTCCATTACGAGTTAACCACAAGAGGGATGTGAGCCGGGACTGGGGGTGCGGACTCGGGCTTCTGGGGAGGAGGCTTCCTTCCAGGCAGAGGGCACAGTGAGCGTGAAGGCTCTGAGCCCTGTGGGTCCCTGGCTCCCACCTACCCCCCAGGTGGCTGGGGGTTCAGTGAAGTGACAGGCATGGGTCACAAGAGTCCCTGGGGATGGGGCCCTGGGGTCTTTGACCTCTGGCCAGTATGGCAGGGACCTTCACAGAGCCAGGATGTGGAGGAGGTGAGGAACCCCTAGTGTGGGGTGGGTTTCAGGCCAGGACTCCCGCGGAGAACAGTGGCCTTGACCCCAGCACTCTGGGGACATGGAAGATGACAAGGCCACAACCCCAGCATGGATTAGAACACCGCGGTACAACCGTCAACATTTTGAAAGGTCATGAAACATCAGAGCTATTGATGGAGGGAAAATATCGCAGATTTCGTCAGCCGTTTCTTGGCCTATTTTCGCAACATTAACTTTTTAATTAAAATTGACTGCCCGAGACTTTCCAATGGAACCAGAACCTGCTAAGGTGAAAATAACGTGTGTGCACCAGGGAATCCTGACCCAGGAAGCTCTCTGGCGCCCCAGAGGTGGGTGTGCCCCCCTTCAAGAGCCGTCAGTATCTCCCCTTTTCTCAGGACGAGACCCCAGCTCCCTGCACAGCTCTGCCCTTGTGAGCTGTGCGCGCACCTTACTCAACCGCCCTGAGCCTCAGTTTCTTCTCCTGTAAGCTGGGGACCCAGGGGAAAGCCAGCGAGTGTGGTCCACGAATGTGTCCAGCCTGGGGTCTCGCACAGGGGAGGGTCGTCACAGCATCAGCGCCACGCTGACCAGTCCTGGGTTCCCACCCGCCCCCGAGGCAACCGATGGGCCCCCAGATGCCCCTGCTGCCCGGCGTCCATGCCTTCAAGCCTGCCCGCCATCCCTTTCCCGGAAGTCTCCCCTGTGGTCCAACCTGGAGCCCACGCTCAGCGGCTGCACGTCTCAGGAGCCTTCCCTGAACCCCCGCTGAATCAGAGGGCTCGCTTTGCTCTCTGGACGCCCCTGGTCCCCGTGACCCCTCCGCTGAGACCCCACCACCGTAAGGTTTCCCTTGTGACCCAGCTCAGGCCTGGCACACCGTGCACCCAGGCTCCCACCAAACGGAGGGAGGCAGAGAGAAACAGGGAAGAGACCCAGAAATAACGGGACCCAGAGATGCAAGAGACAGAACGAAAGATGCAGCGGGGACGGGAGACAGCAAGCGTTCTAGGGACCGAGAGACACACAGCAAGAGGCCGGCAGTCAGAGAAAGGGGAGAGGCGTGCGGACACAGAGCTGCTGACGGCAGAGACGCGGATCCGATGAGGCTGCTGAGGCTGGCGGCCGAGATAGGACGCGCGCTTGGCCGGGAGGAGTCAGCCTGCCCGGCTGCCCGCCCAGGGCCTGAGGCCCTCCGGGGAGGTCGGCTGGGGCGGGAGAGACCAGCCTCACCCCCAGGGAGTCGGCCGTCCGTCCGCTCAGGTTGGAGAAAGAGGCTGGGGGGAGGAGAGTGACGGCTGGGCCAGGTCTCGACAGGAGAGCACCCCGGGCTCCGCGGGGGCCACACCTGCCTCCAGGGTGGTAGAGGGGCAGGGGTGACGGGTTGGGCTCCACGGGGTAGCTGTCAGCCGTGTTCAGGGGGCCTGGGCCTGGGGTAGCCCGTTCACCTTCAGCCAAGCCCTCTGTGGAGATGGCTGGGAGCGTGTGGCCTGAGTGGGCTGCGGTCACCCTGCGAGAGGGCAGGCCCTGGGTTGCCGTGGAGACCAAGAGCCCAGCCTCCGGCTCGCCCAGGAAGCACCCGCTGACGGCCAGCTCTGCCCCCACGGAGCCCAGGGGGTTCCCTGCCCTGGGGTGGGGATGGAGTGGGGGCTCTTGGGGGGTCTAGGGAGGAGGGAAGCCAGCTTCCACACAGGTGGACGAAAGGACGATGCCCGTTTGCAACCAGGAAACAGAGATACAGCCTCCCTTGTCCAAGCTGCCCAGGCCTCTAAGCACTGGCCCTGAGCTTGGTCACCTTCCAGGCCGGGGCTGTTCCTTCTCTGTGGGGCAGTGGGCTGGCCCCCCAGACCGAGGGCATAGGCTGGGTGTAGGGCAGCGGAGAGAGTGCCCCAGCAGAGAGCACGGAAACATTTTGAGGAAAGGGCATCCCTAAGGTGCACAATGGCCCCAAAGGCCGTATAAGCTCCAAAGAGGCCGGGGCCCAGCCCAGGGCTATCAGGGAGGGCTTCCTGGAGGAGGAGGCGGCACGGACCCCCCGAGTCCGAGGGGAAGCAGGAGTCTGCTGGGCAGTTGTTGGGAGGAAGAGAACCCAGGGTCCCCCTTGTTCATCAGCCTCGTGGCTGCCCCAGGACTCAGAGCAGCCCTGCCGAGCGACGTGGGGGAGGGTCCATCTCAGACAGTGTCCCAGTCAGCCCAGGTTCCACCCTTTCTGTAAATGACACCCCCTTCTACGAGCTGGGCAGGGGGTCCCCGACCCCCAGCTCTGCCTCCCTGCCCTACCTTCACACTCTGAGCCAGGCCAGGCGGAGGCAGAACTAACCACTGCACCCCCGTCCCCCGATCGCATCCTGCTCCTGCTCAGTTACTGCACGTGATTGAAGCAGTTCAGTGGAGGCCAGGCCTGCGTCCATGTGTGTCCTGAGGGGAGGAAGGCTGTTTTAATCACTGACCGGTAATTGAAGCTCACAGAGGAAACAGACGGGGACAGTGGCCAGAGGGCGACGGGGCTGAAAGCTGAAAGGAGGAAGATTCTGGCATCTGGTAGGAAGGTACTCATCAGGCCTGGCAGCGGAGGAGGGGATCTGGCCCACTCCAATTTCAACACGGTTGGGGTGGGGTGGGGTTGGGGGCAGATGGGAATACCAAGAGGAGATGTCTAGGGAACCCTTCCAGGTCAAGGCCCAGTCAGGTCCAGGCTCCGAGGAGCTTGGCTGAAGCTTGGTCTGGGAGGGCAGGTCCTCGTCAGGGGTGCAGATTCCCTCAGAGGCATCCGTGGACCCTGGTGGGTGGGCGCATGATGTGGAAGTGAGGATGAGCTCTGAGGATCCAGCATCACAACGGGGTCCGAGGCCCCGGCAGCAGCGCAGGGGACCCCTCTGGTTCTGGGGCTCCCGGCAGTCTTGCTGCCAGCTCGCGGTTGGCCGTGTCCAAGACTCACCTTGCCGCCCACCCAGCTAAGAACCGGGCTGAGGCCGCCGACCACCGGCAGACTCTCTGTCCCACAGGCTGGTCCTGGTGCCCTGGGTCTGGGACGAGGCTCCTCTGGGCCATGCTTGGTTCCCTCTCTGCTGCCCTCCTCCAAGACACACCCAGGTGAGACAACCCCAGGACAGTAAGGAAGGTCAGCCCACACACACACACGCGTGGGCAGGAGCCCCAACTCAGGCTCCCCAGACCTTGCCGCAGCAGAGCAGGGGTAGCAATGGTCCCATTTCACAGATGGGGCGCCTGAGGCATCCAGGGCCCTGGTGTGCTGAGACCCCAGGCTCCAAGGTGGCCGGGGCCGCTATGATGGCGGAGCCCGAGGGAGGACTGGATCCCAGGAGCTCCCTACCCAACTGGGGCACGCAGCGGGTACTTTGCAGACAGAAAGATAAGGTGCTGCCTGAACCTGCCCAGATCCAGAAACTCCGACCGTGTAGTGGGAAGAGCAGGTGGGGCTGAGGTTCCTAGAAGATCGAGCTGGGGCCCCTCCCCTCCAGGGCCTGCAGGATACCCCTGCCCCGGCCGGGCACAGGCAGAGCCCAGCTGCCGCGCCCCTCCCCCGGGGACCCCATCCCACGGCACACACAGGAGCTTCCTCCCACAGATCTGCAGACTCATACCGTCCCCGCCAGGTCCTGGATCCGCCTCGCTTATTACACTTTAATAAGTCGGCGGGGCTGGCTCCCTGCTCGGGAAGGAAGGGTTTTGCTGCCATCTGCGGGTGGTTTGCTTTTCTGGTAGTTCAGCTGGTAGAGAACCCGCCTGCAAGGCAGGAGAGCCCGGTTCAATTCCTGGGTCAGGACGATCCCCTGGAGACGGGATAGGCTACCCACTCCAGTATTCTTAGGCTTCCCTGGTGGCTCAGACATTAAAGACTCTGCCCAAAATGTGGGAGACCTGGGTTTGATCCCTGGATTGGGAAGATCCCCTGGAGGAGGGCATGGCAACCCATTCTAGTACTCTTGCCTGGAGAATCCCATGGACAGAGGAGCCTGGCGGGCTACGGTCTATGGGGTCGCACAGAGTCAGACATGACTGAGCGACCAAGCACAGCACAGCCGGCGGTTTGCCAAAGAGATGGGAGAGTGAAAGCAAGAGTCACTCAGCCGTGTCCACTCTTTGCGATCCCATGGACTGTACAGTCATGGAGTTCTCGAGGCCAGAATCCTGGAGTGGGCAGCCGTTCCCTTCTCCAGGGGACCTTCCCAACCCAGGGACGGAACCCAGGTCTCCCGCATGCAGGCAGATTCTTTACCAGCTGAGCCACCAGGGAAGCCCAAGAACGCTGGAGTGGGTAGCCTGTCCCTTCTCCAGGGGATCTTCCTGACCCAGGGACCTGCTTCCAACCAGGAGCTTGCGAGGATGGGCAGGAACAGGAGGGGAGTGAAGGGAAGGGGAAGTGGGGAGGGGTTTTTGAAGGAAAGAGGCATCACGGGTTGGACCAGACCTGGGTGCTGATTCTGGCTGTGTGACCTCAGGCAGCTTACTTACATCTCTGGGACTCATCTCCTTTGTCTATGAAATGGGGGTGACCAAGCTCACCCGGAAGGGTAGCAACCACAGAGAGTCACTAAGTTCCCTGCGCCCCCTCCTGCCCGAGGGTCTCCACGCTGGATAGGTCAGGGACTGGCGCCCCTCGGGCCTTCTCCGAGTCCAGTTCATGTCGCTCTGATGGCTCCCGCAGGTTCAGGAGGCTGACTCCCGGGAATGGGGCTCCTCCAGCCGTGACTGGGTTAGGGGACCCCCCCAGCACCCACCCACCTGTCTCAGATCTGGAGTCTGAGCCTCCTCTGCCAGCCCCATCCCTCCCTGACCCCACAAGGAGTGCTGGCCTGTCTTCACCGGGGGCTCCCTGGGAAATGACATCCAGTCCCCTCTTGGCATCAGCTTCCAGGAGCCAACAGTCCAGGGAGCTGATGGGGCATTTTCTTCCTTTTGGGACAGACCCCTGGCCTGGAACTCGGCACATGGCAGGAGCACAGCACACTTTAGTTGAGGGGCTGGGGGGCAGGGAGAGGCCTGTTCCTCTGTGCACCCCCAGTGCCGGGGACTCCCGGAAGGTCTGGGAGGGAGGGAGAGAGGCTCTCGGAGCAGAGAGGGAGCAGGGCGGGCTTTGGAGGGTGCACAGAGCCCCCAGAAGTTATGTCCCTGCCCTAACCCCAGGACTGTGACCTTACCTGGAGAAGGGCCTCTGCAGGTGTGGGTTAAGGGTCTTGGGCTGAGGAGATGCTCTGGGCTTATCCGGGGTCGGCGGGGGGCACGCAATCCAATGACTGGTGTCCTTATAAGAGCGGGGAGGAGACCGATGCAGAACCAAGGGGGCCCCATGGGGATGGAGGAGCCCAGGGCGGTACGGCCACCCCCTGAAATACCTGGGTCCCCAGAGCTAGAAGAGGAGGAAGCACCCTTCCTTGGGGCCCCTGGAGGGAGACAGCCCTGCCCACTTTGTGTTTTGGCCCCGGTCTGTCATTGGCGAGGACACCGCGGACAGCGATACCAGGGCTGCTCGAGAACCACACGGCCGCCCTTCACCCTTGACCGCCGTCCCTGCTCCTGGTCAGTTGCAGGCCTCACGGGGGCTGGGGGGCGCCTGGAGACTCTTCCCTTCCCTGTGTTTCCCGGGGCTGTCTTGTGCACTGATGGGTGGGCCGGGAGTGGGGATGCCGCCCAGGAAAGGTGGGTCCCGGGACACAGCTGAGAATGTCAGGGAACCGTGTCTTGGGGTCGGAGCATCGGTCGGGGGCTCCATGAAGTGAGGGAGTCCACTCTGATGGCTGTCTTCCCCCCATCCCCATTCTCTTCCCTCGGGGTCACTCCTGCACCCCGGGAAGTTTTGCTCAGTGGCTCCGGGCTGTTCCCAGCAGAGCTTCAGGGACCAGGGACCCTTGGGGTGAGAAGTGGCAGCGGGCTCCCAGGGCCAGTGGGGAGGGGACGGTGCGGCTAGCCAGAGTACCCAGGGACAGTAGGCCTTGGGGGGCCCGAGGGTGGGTTGGGGGCGCATCTGGCCAGCCCTGCCTGAGGGCACCCACCTCAGGATGGGGCTGCGTGTGGGCTGGAAGCCCACAGTGGCCTGGCCTGCCCTGTTCTGCAGGTGAGAATGGTGGTGAGCCCCAGGTGCCCAGCTGTGACCTGCCGTCCATCCGGGGACCCCGACAGAACCCCGGTGCTGGAAAGCAGGTGATCCAACTGGGCCCGGCCTCTCTGGAAGCCACCAGGAAAGGGGACACTCGCCCCAGGAGGGCTGCAGCCCCGGGCCTGCCCTGCCCGCTTCAGGGCGGGCTCCCCACTCACTGACCTGTGTGTCCCTCACTCTTCAGTTCCGGGTGGGGGTAGGGGTCCTGGCTGGCTCCTCTGCTCGTGCCCAGCGTTGGGCAGAGACCCCCAGTTCCCCGCATAGTGGTCAAGAGCTATACTGTGGAGACAGACAGAGTGCAGTGCAAGTTGCTCAGTCGTGTCCAACTCTTTGAGACCCCATGGGCTATACAGATTGGAGAAGGAAATGGCAACCCACTCCAGTGTTCTTGCCTGGAGAATCCCAGGGACGGAGGAGCCTTGTGGGCTGCCGTCTATGGGGTCGCACAGAGTTGGACACGACTGATGCGACTTAGCAGCAGCAGGGCTATACAGTCCATGGAATTCTCCAGGCCAGAACACTAGAGTGGGTGGCCTGTCCCTTCTCCAGGAGATCTTCCCAACCCAGGGATTGAACCCAGGTCTCCTGCATTGCAGGCAGATTCTTTACCAGCTGAGCCACAATTCTTTCCAAGTATTCTTGGGAAGCCCAAGAACACTGGAGTGGGTAGCCTTTCCCTTCTCCAGGGGATCTTCCCGGCCCAAGAATTGAACTGGGGTCTCCTGCGTTGCAGGCGGATTCTTCACCAACTGAGCTATCACGGAAGCCCAGACAGAGGGACATCTCAAAACCCAAATGTCCAAGCAGGTGGGGATACATACACTTGAGAACAACGGACATAATCAAACCGAGACCCAGAGATGTGTGACAACTTGCCATCGGTCATCCAGCGAGCCCTCTGGAGCTGGGCCTTCACACCCAGGCCGGGCTTAAGTAGGAGGGGAGGTCGGAGAGGACCCCCACCATGCTCCACACGCTCCCTGGGGCTCCCTGTCCACCACCCAGGAGGCTTCCTGCTGCTCCGTCCACTGAGGACTTGGACAGGTGGAGACAGGTCACCTCGCCACCCAGGCCGTGTTCCCTGGCTGCATGGCCCTCCGGGCCTGTCCACCTTCTTCGTGGGTCTGAGGATGTAGCCTCGCCCGGGCACTCCTTCCCCAGGGCCGTGGTGGCTGCTCAGCGTGGAGTGCGGAGGCCTGGCCCCACCTGTTTATCTTGAAGGATTGGCAGCGTGAGCTCCCGTGGGGTCCGTGGGACTTGGTCCCACCTGGCAGCTCTGGCTCTGCCCACACGTCCCTGAACGTGGATCCCAAGCACCCCTTGACTCCAGGCTGCCTCTGCCCAGGTCTGCACCCTGATTCCACCTCCCGCTTCATCCAGGGACACTGTCAGGGGCAGGTCTCTCTGAGACGGAGAACTTCCTTCTCTTGTGTGAGAACCGCACCTTGTCACCAGTATCCACCCATCCGTTCACCGAATCACTAATGGTACCTGAACCTAATGGTACCAGGTTCCATTAGGGACGTCTGACAGACAGGAGTGGGCAAAATAAAACTCCCATCTTTATGGTGCCTGTGCTGGGGGGAGGCCGGCAGGAGAGAAATCCAACGGGACCTCTAAGCTTTACAGATGTAATGGGTGTGGGGAGTAAGAAGACAGAGGAGCTGCAGACATTAAAGCGGAGGCCTTGAGGAAAGGTGGCACAAGCAGGGAGACTTGCATGATGAGGGAAGTTTTGGTGACTGCCAGGGGAACAGGATGCCCAGCCAAGGGCACAGCTCGTGCAAAGCCCCTGGGGCAGGACGCAGCTTGGTGACCCCATCAGGCAGCCCTGGATGCCTGCCCAGAACTTAATACCCTGGCAGTTACTTCGCGGAGGTCAGGGAACTTTGCAGATGCAATAAAGGTGGTTGGACAGTTGTTTTAAAAACAGGGAAATTGTCTTGAATTAGCAGGTGGGCCCAATGTCACCAGAAGTGGAAGTGTTAGTGTTTGCGACCCTATGGGCTGTAGCCCACCAGGCTCCTCTGTCCAGGGACTTCTAAAGGCAAGAACACTGGCGTGGGTTGCCATTCCCTTCTCCAGGGGATCTTCCTGACCCAGGGATTGAACCCGCACCTCCTGCATTGAAGGCGGATTCTTTACCATCTGAGCCACCATCAGGTGGTTAACGTCACGATGAGGCCCTTTCGAAGTGGAATCGGGGGGCGGAGGGGAAGGCTGGAGCGGTGTGACAGTGTGGCCAGACCCTGCTGGCTCTGGGGGTGGAGGGCTGTGGTCCGGGAAGTGTGGGCGCCTCTCAGTGCTGGGGCGGGGGAACCTGGCTTCTCCCCGGGAGCCTCCAGAAGGAGCAGGGGCCTGCCCACGCCGTTAGTTTAGCCAGGGGAGGACCCTGCCAGACTTCTGATCTCCAGAACAGCAAGATAATACGCTTGTGTTGCTTTAAGGCAGCCAGCAGGTCTGGGGTGGTTAGTTTCAGCAGCCTCAGGAAACTAGCTCTGTGTCCCAGAGAACCAGAAGCATTGCCCGTGGATGAAGGCAGCTGTCTCCGCCCCCGGGGCCTCAGCTTTCCTCGCTATAGAGAGAATTGTGTACCCGTTTAGAGGCTGATTTCCCCATCCAGCTAGCATAAGGATGCGGTGCGGGAGAGCAGAGACGGCTCTGGGCTCCGGGACCTGCCTGGGTTGCCATGACAACCGCCTCCAGGCCTGGTGGGGCTGGGATGGGGCGGGTGACACTGGTGGGAATCTGTGACGACTGCGCTGCACTCGCCAAGGGCAGGTGGTCAGGAAAGGGGGACCAGCCTTTACCTGGGGGCACACCTCTCTCTCCTGCCCGGTCCAAGCGGGCCTCACCCCCATGTTCTGCCCCGGTGTACCCAGCCGACACCTGATGCCTTCACATGGGGGGGCCACGGAGTTTCTCAGACTCGATGTTGACAAAGACACTGCCTGCCAGGGCAGTGCCAGCCCTCCCGTCATCCTTGGCTCCTTGCTTTCTCAACCCGTGTGAAACGCTTGGCAGCGATCAAGACAGACCTGGACATGCTCAGCTGTCCACCTCTGCCTTCTCTTGCCACCCACGGACCCTTCCAGCCGCTTCTTCACAAGCTCTCCCAGCGTCTGCCAAGAAATAAGCGGATCGGCTCCCTGCTCACCGCCCTGGGGTGGGGTGGGGGGCTCTGGGGTGACCTCTGGGTCCCTCTGACGCGGTTCAGCCCCCAGCCCCATCGTGCCTCTGCTCAAGGCCCCTCCCTCCGCCACCCTGGGCAGTGCCCCAGGCTCTCCTACCTGCCCCCCACCCGCCCCTGCCTCCCAGCTGCCCTGGGCGGTGCCCCAGGCTCTCCTACCTCCTGCCCTTTGTGCCCACCCCCACCCCAGTCCTCCTCAGAGGCCCTGGAACCTGCTCCCCGTGAGGACAGACGCTGCTGGCCAGTCGCACTCACCAAAGGCGGGTCCACAGCTGCCCGGCCCCGCTTAGGCCCGTCCCTAGAAGAGCAGGTGTCCCCGGCCCGTCGTCGGATAGAAGACAGAGTGAAAGCCCCAGCCCCACCACCGGGAAGAAGAACAAGAGGGCTGAGGCTCTGGACCACCGCTCCCCACA
The DNA here is from genome assembly GCA_006461725.1 of Moschus chrysogaster. NCBI lineage: Eukaryota > Metazoa > Chordata > Mammalia > Artiodactyla > Moschidae > Moschus > Moschus chrysogaster. The sequence continues at coordinate 212,512 of SPDY01014849.1, read as the reverse complement.
TGCTGGGAGCCCCGCCCTGGGCGGCGGGCCCTCTGCAACCCGGGGGAGGTCCGGCTTGCCTGCAGGGGTCTGCCTGCCTCCCGGGAGCTCCAGGCCTGACTGCTGGGGACACGGTGGGCGGGAAGTGTGGGGGCTCTCGGGGCACCCAGCCGAGGCCCAGTCCTGGCCGGCGTCTCGTCCATGAGCCGTGTGGCCACAGCAAGGCCCCACCTCTCTGACGGTTCTCCTTGGAAGACACGTGTGTCCCCCCGCTCCCGGGAAGGGCCCCCTCAGTGCTCCATCCTGGGCTCGGCTCGGAAGCTGCATGTGACTCACCGCGGGTCTGCTGACCCCTCTGGGCCCGAGATGGCGGTCTCCCACTCACTTCCCTGCGCGGTGACCATCACCACACTCTCCCACCGGCTGTCCCTGCGCTGGGGAGGGGGCAGAAGCCCTGGAGCCCTTGCCAGCTGAGACCAAATCTCTGTGCCTGTCCCAGCCTCAGTTTCCCCATCCTTCCGGCGACCACAGTGAGGCACGTGAGGATTAAATGAAAGAACGTGTCAGCGCCTGGCGCCCTTTGGCAGCTCCCAGGGCTGGGAGACGCACTGCTGTTCTCCGGGGCTGCTCTGACACCAAGGGGTGACAGGCAGGAGACTCGGACACCCCAACCCCGAAGCCCCCACTGTGTTGACCCAAAGCCCCCACTGTGTTGACCCCAGAGCAGGAAGCCTTGGTTGTTGTTAGGAGTCAGGGCTGAGGTTGAAGGAGAAGCTACAGGAAGCCCAATTGCATTTCAGACAAAGGGGAATCGTTTTAAGCATACGTATGTCCCTAATGTTTTCGAGGAGGAAATGGCAACCCTCTCTAGTACTCTTGCCTGGAACATCCCATGGACGGAGGAGTCTGGTGGGCTAAAGTCCATGGGGTCGCAGAGACTCAGACAGTTGCCCCTGATGCCCCTAACGTTTGGAACGGAACCCCACTAAGGAATCATTCCTCTGAAATTCACCCTTAGAGGATGTCCTGTGTTTTCACTGCCTCTCAGCCCTGCGCGGTGGCCTCACAGGTGCAGACCCCACCAGCTGAGAAAGCCCCCCGGGAGTGTGGTGGGGAGGTGGGGTCCCACCGTGGGTCCCGCGCCGGCAGGGACGTGTCCACCATCCGGGCTTGCTTCGGGGCTGCAGTTCGGGGAAGCCCACGAGGTGGCGCCATCGGGCCACAGACGCCGG
>SPDY01014848.1:134921-151191 GCA_006461725.1 Moschus chrysogaster | reverse complement strand
CGACAGAGAGGGCAACTGGAGGATGCAGAGAGGGAAGTGACATCCTGGGGCTGTGGTTCTGTGTGACCCAGAGCGAGAGGTTGTGACCCAGGACACGTCTGGAAAAGCAAGTGGGAGGAGCCAGGGCCAGCCCTGCCCTCACGGTTGCTCCCAGGGCCGGCCTCTCTGATCCTCAAGGACAGAAGACCTTGGCGCCCACCCACTGCTGATGAGCCAAAGGCCAAATGAAAACTGCGTGTAGACTCACCTTTCCACTGCGCTCCAAGTGTCGGCACCCCTGCCACCCGACAGCCCTGCTCACAGCATTCAGCCACCAGCCCCCTTCTGTGCACAGCCCCCTGGCACCAGGCTGCTCAGAGGGGACACCCGGTAATGGCCACGCTGGTCTGACCCTCCAGGGATGGCTCAGGGAGACCCCAGGACTCATGGAGCCGCCCATAGAGGCTAGGCCTCTGCTTGGGATCCTCCCTGGAGTTGGGGGTGGCCTCCCTACCACTGTGCTGTGCTCACCTCCCCACACAGCCTGCAGCACCCCGACCGAGGGGGTTCTTGCTCATTCACACCTTAGGAAACCCAGGGATTATGTGCTGTGTCAGTAGACAAGATCAGATCTGAAACGCTAAAATCAAGTTAAACTAAAAGAAGAGAAGAAAAACATTCATTAAAAAGAGTTGTAATTTTTTTCTTTTTAAGTAAATATGCTTCGAAGAAATGGAAATGTCTGTTTCCTTAACAACAGTGGTTATGATGGTTGTATTTTTGTTGTTGTTGTCATCTGTGTGTGTGTATGTGTAGGTGTGTAGCTGCTCACACGTACTCCAAGGTTAAAGGATGCCCTTTGTAACAAGATACCTCTGGATATATTGATAAGTGGATGAACATGCTCTTGATATATTACAATCATGGTTTGCTTGCTAAGTAATCAGCTCACGTGTCAGGAGTTAATCTGCTTATTCTTTCTCATTAGAGAAGGAACACGGCGATGGCTGGAGGAAACAGGTGACAGCTGGGGACAAAGCAGCCTCTGAGAGCAGCAGGCGGACAGAGGGCCCTGGCCTGGCCTCCCCAAGCTCCACACAAACAGCAGAGACCACGGACAAGGCAACACTGATCACAGCATTAATTGATCAGTTTTGGCAGTATCTGACTACAGCAAGCTAGCAGCATGGCTTGAGGACAGCTGCCCCATGGAGACAGTTAAATGACAGGCTTCCTAACAGAAAGCACCTGCACCACTAGCACTGACCTCTGACCTCTGGGGTCACTTCTGCCAACTTCTGCAGGTTAGAGCGGTTTCACAAGGACTAGGATCACTGGGATAAACAATCACAAAATCCCACACTTTTTAATACGTTCCTTCTTCTGTAGCAAGGCCATCTTCAGTTTAAAAAATTACTCTCATGAATTTAATCTCTTTTTCTATTAGAAAAAGCACAAAGAATGAAATTGCTTGAGTGATGGCAAGCGGGTGGAACACGTTCCACGTTCCCCAACAACTGTAAGGACTGAAAACAATCACACATTTGTTCTGAGGGAGCAACAGAACACGTTACTAAAAGTGCATGAGGCAGGAAGGTACCGCTTGAAAAATCCAGTAGCAAAGTTGAAGCAGGAGTTGGTGGCCAGTGTGTGCACAGATCTAACATTCATGTCAGGCACATACAGCACTTCACTGATCCACACTGTTAATAAAATGTGCAAAACACTTAGTGATCTGCACATTCAAGTTGCTGGGCCAGATTGCAAGTTAACTACAGATGATAACGTGTGTGTATCTCCTAAATATCACATTTCATTTATATGAAATAAAAATCCAGGGTCCCATGGTGTCTAGGAGCCTCGGAGCTATCTGCTAGGGAGGCTGGTGTAATGGCTCCTCCTGAATGTTTGCAGAGATGGAAACACGCTTGTGTATGAGCAAAACAGACAGTCCTGCGGGAGCGTGTGAGATCACCCACCACCCTTCTCCCCAGTGCAGGAGACATAAGAGATGCAGGTTCCATCCCTAGATCGGGAAGATCACATGGCTACCCAGTATTCTGGCCTGGAGGAGCCCATGGACAGAGGAGCCTGGGGGCTACAGTCCATGGGGTCACAAAGAGTCCAACAGGACTGAGCGACTGAACTGAACACAACAGCCTTTGTGGGAAGGAGGGAAGGTGGACCCATCCCTCAACGATCCTGGAGGACACAGCGCCCCTCCCCCACGGGAATAAGAACAGACAAGGCCACGGCCACCTCCCGAACTGGCGGGAGGAGGACAGCCGGCCCAGAGAGGCGAACTCGCCCTGTCCCGCTGGTAACTTGGCCTTGAGGAGAAGGGTCTCCAGCTAACCCGGGAATCGGAGGTGACAGCGCCCCGGCCGCACGCCAGCTCCCGAGACCATGTTACGAGTTCAGGTCGGGTTGAGGTGGAGATTGGACATGGTCCCTTTTCCTGATGGAAACCAAATGCGGGTGTTTTCAAGGTGCGGACCCGAGACCCACCAGGCTCACCAGTCACAAGAGTGGTGTGGATGAGGGGAAGGGGNGCGCTCACCTGTGGTCAGCCAGGCCAGCACCTGCGCTCACCTATGGTCACCCAGGCCAGCACCCGCGCTCACCTGTGGTCACCCAGGCCAGCCTCCGTGCTCACCTGTGGTCACCCAGCGTCCTCATCACCTGTGGTCACCCAGGCCAGCCTCAGCGCTCACCTGTGGTCACCCAGGCCAGCCTCCGCGCTCACCTGTGGTCACCCAGGCCAGCACTGCTCATGCAGGTCTGGAGCAGGCTGCAATGTCCCTTCTGGCTTGAATCTCTACATATGTCTAAATGCAGTGCATGAAATGTCATCCTTAGAAAGCGGCTGCTAGGGACAAAGCTTTTAATCCCTGTGAATGCTCTGTACATGATGAAGCACTGAGCGGTTGCCCCGTGTTGCAGTGTGAGGGGTATTAGCTCATCTGAAGGCTTTCCAGGGGGACCCTGAGCAGGGGGGAGGGACTCAGATCCCCTGAGGGCTGATCCGTCCACATCTGTCTAGACCCTGTGTTAATGTGTGTCACTCTCACGCCCAGACCTTTGGGCCAAGGATCCCGCAGGTCAACCAGCACCATTCCTGTGGGCTCCTGGGTCCGGACCCTGCCCAGTCACCACCCTGGATGTTCCCTGACCCTGACTCCCACCACCGCCTGGCACCGGTGTCGTCAGATACATCCAAACTTCTGAATCCCCTGCTCTGCCACTCCTCGTGCCACCTCTGTGGCCCTGCAAGCCCCACCCCACCAGGGTGTGAGTCCCCTCCCTGTAAAAGCCCCACCCCTCTAGGGTGTGAGTCCCCTCCTGGTGCAAGCCCCACCTCACTAGGGTGAGACCCCTCCCCGTGGAAGCCCCACCCCGCCAGGGTGTGAGTCCCCTCCCTGGACACCTGCAGACGCCAACCGCATCTGCTATGCTGCCCAGTTTCAAGTCGAAGTGATGGAGGTGTTTCAGGCTCTTAACTTTGATGGGCATCCCTGACATGTGTGTGTATGTGTAGGTGTGTAGCTGCTCACACGTACTCCAAGGTTAAAGGATGCCCTTTGTAACAAGATACCTCTGGATATATTGATAAGTGGATGAACATGCTCTTGATATATTACAATCATGGTTTGCTTGCTAAGTAATCAGCTCACGTGTCAGGAGTTAATCTGCTTATTCTTTCTCATTAGAGAAGGAACACGGCGATGGCTGGAGGAAACAGGTGACAGCTGGGGACAAAGCAGCCTCTGAGAGCAGCAGGCGGACAGAGGGCCCTGGCCTGGCCTCCCCAAGCTCCACACAAACAGCAGAGACCACGGACAAGGCAACACTGATCACAGCATTAATTGATCAGTTTTGGCAGTATCTGACTACAGCAAGCTAGCAGCATGGCTTGAGGACAGCTGCCCCATGGAGACAGTTAAATGACAGGCTTCCTAACAGAAAGCACCTGCACCACTAGCACTGACCTCTGACCTCTGGGGTCACTTCTGCCAACTTCTGCAGGTTAGAGCGGTTTCACAAGGACTAGGATCACTGGGATAAACAATCACAAAATCCCACACTTTTTAATACGTTCCTTCTTCTGTAGCAAGGCCATCTTCAGTTTAAAAAATTACTCTCATGAATTTAATCTCTTTTTATATTAGAAAAAGCACAAAGAATGAAACTGCTTGAGTGATGGCAAGCGGGTGGAACACGTTCCACGTTCCCCAACAACTGTAAGGACTGAAAACAATCACACATTTGTTCTGAGGGAGCAACAGAACACGTTACTAAAAGTGCATGAGGCAGGAAGGTACCGCTTGAAAAATCCAGTAGCAAAGTTGAAGCAGGAGTTGGTGGCCAGTGTGTGCACAGATCTAACATTCATGTCAGGCACATACAGCACTTCACTGATCCACACTGTTAATAAAATGTGCAAAACACTTAGTGATCTGCACATTCAAGTTGCTGGGCCAGATTGCAAGTTAACTACAGATGATAACGTGTGTGTATCTCCTAAATATCACATTTCATTTATATGAAATAAAAATCCAGGGTCCCATGGTGTCTAGGAGCCTCGGAGCTATCTGCTAGGGAGGCTGGTGTAATGGCTCCTCCTGAATGTTTGCAGAGATGGAAACACGCTTGTGTATGAGCAAAACAGACAGTCCTGCGGGAGCGTGTGAGATCACCCACCACCCTTCTCCCCAGTGCAGGAGACATAAGAGATGCAGGTTCCATCCCTAGATCGGGAAGATCACATGGCTACCCAGTATTCTGGCCTGGAGGAGCCCATGGACAGAGGAGCCTGGGGGCTACAGTCCATGGGGTCACAAAGAGTCCAACAGGACTGAGCGACTGAACTGAACACAACAGCCTTTGTGGGAAGGAGGGAAGGTGGACCCATCCCTCAACGATCCTGGAGGACACAGCGCCCCTCCCCCACGGGAATAAGAACAGACAAGGCCACGGCCACCTCCCGAACTGGCGGGAGGAGGACAGCCGGCCCAGAGAGGCGAACTCGCCCTGTCCCGCTGGTAACTTGGCCTTGAGGAGAAGGGTCTCCAGCTAACCCGGGAATCGGAGGTGACAGCGCCCCGGCCGCACGCCAGCTCCCGAGACCATGTTACGAGTTCAGGTCGGGTTGAGGTGGAGATTGGACATGGTCCCTTTTCCTGATGGAAACCAAATGCGGGTGTTTTCAAGGTGCGGACCCGAGACCCACCAGGCTCACCAGTCACAAGAGTGGTGTGGATGAGGGGAAGGGGCCACGAGGGGGTCACGGGGCTTCTGAGACCCCGGACCTCGGCTGGACATCCGCCCGCCAGGCCTTCACAGCTGCTATTTGTGCCTGCGTGGCCTGTGTCCCCTTTTGTTCTGGAAATGGTCCTGTTGTCCTTTTGTGAGTCTGATGGCCTCAAGTGACTCTGAGCAGCACATGCTATTCCACAAGCCAGGGCCAGAGGGGGAGCGCCCAGGCAGCCGGCCGCGGGCCTCAGCCTGTCTGACCACCAGTGTGGGTAGAGGTCTCGCCAGCTCGCCGCGCGGAACGGAGTCCTCACTCCCGCCTGGACCACAGTCCTCACAGGGGTCTTGGCGCTGCGGGTCCCCAGGGGGAGTGCTCAGACACCCCAGCAAACAGGCAGTCACCTGCCCCCGGGCCCCGCCCACGTCCAGCCCCCGGCCCTGCCCATGTTCAGGCCCCCTGGCTCCTCCCACGTCCAGCCCCCCCGGCCCCGCCCACATCCAGGTCCACCTCGGAGCTGCTCGCTCAGCCGCTGCCCAGACGCCTCAGGAGTAAAGGGCTCAGGCGGGTGGTCACACTGGCTGCGGTGTCCCTGGTGAAAAGCCGCAGTTTGCAAAGGTGTCTTAGAGACAGGAGGGGCGGGGGGCGGGGTCCCGGGTCCCACCCACCGCTCCGTGGTCCACCTGGTGACCGAGCTCCTCCGAGGATCACGGGTCGGGCTGTGGGAGGCAGACGATACACGAGATGCCGGCCCCCACTGGAGGGCTGCAGCCAGAGCGGGCCCATGGACCCTCAGTGCACGCGAAGGGCGCTGGGTCCCAGCCCTCGGGTGGAAGCCGCCCACCGCCCCAGAGTCCCTGTGGACAGGAAGCCTACCCTCGGTGGGGTGTCACACAGCTCAAGTCGTGACACTGAGGGCTGAGGGCTCGTTTTGGGGCTGGCACAGCCCACCGTCCCCACGTCGCTCTCTTCTGATGGGGCTGGTCACCTGGGTGCGGAGGCCTGGGGAAGGGCTGCCGGGGCAAAGGCTCTGAGCTCCAGGAGCCAGGAGCAGGTGGGGGCGGGGCAGGGAGTGCCCCAGGGGCGTGGGGAGGCTGGGGGTCCTGCGAGCAGGAGTAATGAGGGCAGAGGGGCATACTGAGGATGGAGGCCGGGCTCCTGGCGGCATCCAGGTGAGCCGGGCTGGCGGCCTGGACCACGTGCCCTGACAGGTGCCCGGTCAGTGCCCGCCAGCCGGTAAGTGCTTCCCAGGTGGCGCTAGTGGTAAAGAACCTGCTGCCAATGCAGGAGACACAAGAGATGCAGCTTTGATTTCTGGGTGCGGAAGATCCCCTGGAGGAGGGCATGGAAACCCACTCCAGTATTCTTGCCTGGAAAATCCCATGGAGGAGGAGCCTGGTGGGCTACGCCATAGGGTTGCAAAGAGTCAGACACGACCGAGTGATTTAGCACCCAGCTTAGTGAGTAAGGGCTTCCCTGGTAGCTCAGATGGTAAAGTGTCTGTCTACAATGCAGGAGACCCGGGTTCGATCCCTGGTTTGGGAAGATCCCCTGGGGAAGGAAATGGCAACCCACTCCAGTATTCATGCCTGGAAAATCCCATGGACGGAGGAGCCTGGTGGGCCACAGTCCACGGGGTCGCAAAGAGTCGGACACGACTGAGCAACCTCACTATGACTATAGTGAGTAAGGGAGAGGAGCTTACGCGGATGCTGGAGGCTGGAGACCAGCGCGCCCTGCCGAGAACACACCAGCAACGTGGCCCACCCTGTCCACGCGGGAAAGGGACAACGGAGCGAGTCGGTGCTCAGACTCCTCCAGACGTCGGTGAGTTATTGCTAGATGCCCCTTTCTCTTCTGCTGTTTTTCTCTGATGATCTACTTCATCTTTAGGAAAACGAGGCTCAGAGCAGAAAACCCAGCAGAGGGAGTGGACTCACAGCCACACCCATTTAATTTAAATACTGTACATGTGATTGAATACCACATTTGTATGTGGACTAGTAAAGGTCATGGGGTTTCAGGCAGGCCGCCCAGATGGATGGGCTGAGGGTCACTGCCTGCCTGGCTCAGCACCTGCCCTGGGCACCAGCCCGGCCTCTTACGGACTGTTTAACTCCGATGACCCCCCACGACAGCCTGGAGCTCTGCAGTGCTGGGAGCCCCTTCCACATGGGAACCAGAGCCCACTGAGGCTGAGAGCCCCCGCCCAGAAGTCTGCTCCACACTCCCAGCTGCTAGGTAATACAGCCTCACTCAAGAAATAAGATGATCCCAGAGGCCAGGACATCGGTCCAGCAGCTCGTGGTGGAGGCGGCGGAGCAGACCTGACACCCCACAGGCACAAAACAAACCTAGGCTCACCTTGAGGGCATCACCTGAGCACCTCTGGGAGCTCTGGGCCTCAGTTCGGTTCAGTTCAGTTGCTCAGTCATGTCTGACTCTTTGCAACCCCATGGACCGCAGCACACCAGGCCTCCCTGTCCATCACCAACTCCCAGAGTTTACTCAAACTCATGTCCATTGCATCGATGACGCCATCCAACCATGTCATCCTCTGTTGTCCCCTTCTCCTCCCACCTTCAATCTTTCCCAGCATCAGGGTGTTTTCCAATCCAGGGCTTCAACCAGAAATAAATACAACTGAGAGTGGGGAGAGTGCCCCCAGAGGACTGTCTGGGAACTACAAGGAGAAACTAGTACTTTAAACACGTGCCCCCAGAGGACTGTCTGGGAACTACAAGGAGAAATTAGTACTTGAAACACAGGGCTTCCTAGGTGGCTCAGTGGTAGAGAATCCGCCCGACAATGCAGGAGACCCTGGTTTGATCCCTGGGTTGGGAAGATTCCTTGAAGGAGGGCATGGTAACCTGATCCAGTATTCTTGCCTGGCGAATCCCATGGCCAGCGGAGCCTGGCAGGCAACAATTCATGGGGTTGCAAAGAGTTGAACACAACTGAGTTGACTCACTGGAAAAGAGTCTGATGCTGGGAAGGATTGGGGGCGGGAGGAGAAGGGGACGACCGAGAGTGAGATGGCTGGATGGCATCACCGACTCGATGGACATGAGTTTGAGTGAACTCCGGGAGTTGGTGATGGACAGGGAGGCCTGGTGTGCTGTGATTCATGGGGTCGCAAAGAGTCGGACACGACTGAGCGACTGAACTGAACTGAACTGAATACTTTAAAGACACAAGGTATCATCTATTCAGTCAAATGCTCAGAGAAGTGATACCCTATGATGTTTCACTGCTCTAACAAATCTGTCAAATGAGCGCTGCCCCTTTCCCTAAGGACCATCCCAGACAAGCCCCTGATCTCCTGGTGGGGCTCAGAGCAGGGCGGGTCCCTGGGTTGCCATCCTGTGTCTCCGTCCACCTCTGTCTTCCCTGTCCTGGCAGCCAGACTCTCATGGATACAGTGAGCAGGTGGACAGGATGATTTCTAACATTCAAGTTCTCTACTTGTGACTTTAACTCTATGGTTTTTATCCATCCAGGAGGTGCACTCACAGGATACTGATTCCATCGTTTGTCTAGATATGAAGTAAAGGCCTCAGGCAGCAGCTGGCTCATAATCAGCAGCTCATTGAGGCTGCCCTCAAATATTCGGGGGAAGAGGTTGTGCAGGACTCGGATTCTATCTGGAAGGGACTGAGCTGCGTCTGCCAGGCAGGACAGAATGGCTCCCTCACCTGCGGCCGTTACTGAACTGAGATAGAATTTTAGATCAGTAATGACTGCTACTTATGGATTTTGTAACTCAATCTGATCATCATAAAATAGCATCTCAAAAAGACTTCCTGTGGAAGGTTCTTGGAAATTAAAATAAAAAGCAACTTTTTTTTTTTTAATGCTACATAAAGATTCTCAGGGCAATATCTGTCAGTGGCAGAGTATCTTCCAAACTTGGCCGGGCGTTATCTCAGGCCGCACAGAGCTCACAGGTCCTCCCCATCCAGTGGGGAGCCCGCTTCCGCTCTCTGATGCCAAGCTGCCATGGGCTCTGGCACCAAGGGTACCTTGCACCTCAAGGAAGCTCATTATCCAGTTGATCACTATTTGCATATGAAATGAATCACCAACACACCATAAAAATACCTTGAGGTCACTGACTGCCACGTGATCGCCTGCGATAACAATTTAAACAGAAAAACACCCGTGCCGTGTGCTAACTACAGCTCTGCCTCCTTTGAGAAGCACACGCAGACAACGTCTGAAAACAACAGCTGTCCCTGCAGCAGACGGGGGCGGGGGTGCCTCAAGCCCCCAGGCGTCAGCTTGCTTGTCACTCACGGTGGTTCTGTTGTCACCTCCACGTGCTGGCGAGGAGGCTGACACACAGCCAGATGAGGATGGACCCTGCCCCGAACCACATGGCTAAAAGGCGGGGGCAGGAAGTCGATGCCGCCTCCCGTGTGGAAGGAGAAGCTGACGAGGTCTCACTGCCATCAGGCAGCTGGGAAGCTGCAGGTTAAATGTCAAATTCAACTGCAGCAACTGCTGTACAGTCAGCAAATGTACGTGGGGCCTTACTTCATCTCCACCTGATTTTTTTTTATGTTTCATTTCTTTGTATGTTTTCTCAGAGTAAATTAACTCTGGCCTTGTAAAATAAAAACACATATATATATACATATGTATGTATATATTCTTTTATCCACTGAAAATAGTGGTAAAGAACCCACCTGCCAGTGCAGGAGATGTGAGAGATGTGGGTTCAATCCCTGGGTAAGGAAGATCCCCTGGAGGAGGACAATCCACTTCAGTATTCTTGCCTGGAGAATCCCATGGACAGAGGAGCCTGGTGGGCTATAGTCCATGGGGTCACAGAGAGTTGGACCCAACTGAAGCAACTTAGTATGCATGCATGCCACTTAAAATATATAAATATTAGTAATACATAATTTACATGCTTTATAACTTTATACTTATATGTGCTGTGCTGTGCTTAGTTGCTTAGTTATGACCGACTCTTTGTGACCCCATGGACTGCAGCCCACCAGTTTCCTCTGTCTGTGGGATTCTCCAGGCAAGAGTACTGGAGTGGGTTGTCATGCCCTCCTCCAGGAGATCTTCCTATCCCAGGGATCAAACCTGTGTCTCCTGCATTGCAGGTGGATTCTTTGCCAGCTAAGCTACCAGGGAAGTCCTTATACTTACATACATATAGTCAAATGTTTCTAATATGAGTACTTTCCCCCTAGACATTGAACCTGGACAATTCTACATCCATTATCTGACCTGACACAGTGCGGCCACGTTCTCAGGATCCCATGATCCTGTGAGCTGCTCTAGCGTCCATCCAGGGTGACAGAACTCCATCTGCTCTGACTTTGGAGATGAGCGGCATATCTGGAAGGGACCACAGTCACTCTGGAAAGAGCAGGGCTGCCCTCTCTTGGAGACTTCTGTCCTCTGGGCATCATCAGGGAGACCTGAGTCTTCTGCTCGCCTCGGCTGAACCACCTGCCCTGCTTTAGTCTCCTGACTAGTGAGCTCTGGGGGAGGGGTTGGGGTGAGTGTCTACCTTCCTTCCTGCCTGGATTTCCAACCACAAGGCTAGTTTGTGCCGAGTGGGTGGGTGCGAGGTTCAAAAAAAGCCCAGTAACTGTCCCACCGCAGAACACCCTAGTTCCCTAAAGCCCAGGAAGCTCGTGGTTCTCATAGGGTGACTGAGTCCTAAACCGTTTCTTCCTCTTTGGGTGACCAGGCAAAACAGTCCCGAGTGTAGCCACCTGCGGCCCAAAGACAAATTACGGAAAGATTTCCAAGAGCGCACCAATGAGTTATTAACTTAGATCTAAATCATTCAGTAAAAATTACCCAGGAAATGAAAAAGTAACTATAACTGCTAAGTAAGTCTGGGGCTTCCCAGGTGGCACAGTGGTAAATGCAGGAGACCCAGGTTCAATCCCTGGGTCGGGAAGATCCCTTGGAGAGGGCGTGGCAACCCCCTCCAGTATTCTTGCCCGGAGAATCCCATGGACAGAGGAGTCTGGCGGGCTAGAGTCCATGGGGTTGCAGAGTCCAACATGCCTGAGCCCAGTAAAGTCTGCAGGTGCTCCCCAGACATGGAAGAAGTCCCTCTGGTTTGAGTTGTGCAATTCAGGGCTTCAGGCATGTGAGCCCGGCACTCAGCACCTGTGTGGGGTCAGTGCCAGTCAGAGCCTCTAAACTCTCTGTCGGAGCTCTAAGCAGGACTCTCACAGAGCTGTCTTGACCTCCGCCAGGACCCTGAGGACACACATTCCGCAGACTTGGGTTAGGAAAAGGCTATTGGCTTCCCTGGAGAAGGCAATGGCACCCCACTCCAGTACTCTTGCCTGGAAAATCCCATGGGCGGAGGAGCCTGGTGAGCTGCAGTCCATGGGGTTGCAAAGAGTCGGACATGACTGAGCGACTTCACTTTCACTTTTCACTTGCATGCATTGGAGAAGGAAATGGCAACCCACTCCAGTGTTCTTGCCTGGAGAATCCCAGGGACGGGGGAGCCTGGTGGGCTGCTGTCTATGGGGTCACACAGAGTCAGACATGACTGAAGCGACTTAGCAGAAGCAGCAGCATTGGCCTCCCCACACCCCTCACCCACCCCTGAGTTCTCTAACACGTGGACAGAATGATGCCCAGGAGCCTGAGGAGCATGGTTAAGTGGCTGCTGGTGACTTCACCGGGTACCTGGTAGTACCCTCGTCAAAGAAGAACACAAATCCCTCAAAGACAGACCAGTCCCTTTCTGGGTCAACGACTAAAGTAACCTCACTGTAAACATATGTGAAGTCTTAAACTGTTCTTAAGCATATATACAGGGGGTTCTCATCTGTCAGTTCAGACTATCGGTCCTAATAAGGTCGGAGAAAGAGGACGTAGTAAGGTGTGGAAATCTAACCCACAGAAACCGGGGGTCCTTCCGTAATCCTAGCCCTCCAATATACTTCAAGTTTTCGTCTATCGACCGTCGGGACGTCCCGGGTGTAGACGTACTGAGTCCTGTCGTCTCGTGTTCCTTCCCCTCGGACCCTCCCCAGGACAGGGCCCGGTGGGGGTAGGCCGCAGTGTGAAGGGAAGACGACACTTAGTCGCCACTGTCGTCGAGAACGGGGCTCCGACTGTTCGTCCCTTGACGAGGGGTCAGTGGGACTACCCGACTCTCGGACCCGACACTCGTCTTGGAGTCTAGTCGTCTACAAACTCGACTAGAAGGACAAGTTCCGTGGCCCTCACGTGTCAGCTGTTCTGTCCGTCTTCCACCGACTACCGTGCTAAGAAGGGTCATTTTTCGTTTAGATCGAAACCTGACCCTACAGACGTGAAGGTAACCAAAAGTGTAAGTTGAGATCTATTATTTTTTGAGAGGTTTAACGTCTACCTAGACTCTTCCAATTTCTCCCGAAGGAAAGTTTCATGAAGTCCTTAATATGGTGTAAACATTGAATTCCTTTTTCGAATACTATCTGGAAAAAGTACACTATGTCTGTAATATATGTACATATATAGTTATTTTGACACATACCCGTACGACTATCGTTTTCTTTTCCGACTATAACAATACTTATTAGGATTTAGCAATTAACCTGCAGAATAATGATAAAGATGATGCTTACTTTAAAAATAAGTGAGCTTAGCAAAACAACTCTAAAAACTTGCTCTTCCCTGTATGTAGAACCTAAAATTGGACATTTCTGTTTTCTCATTTTCTTTTATGTGTTTATACACGTCTACAGTTGGAATAGAAGACTAAAGACATCTTTTAATCTAGAGGATTACAGGCAGCTTTAGTGTTAAAGTCACTGACACTCAGAGGCTCTGTACAGACTCACAGACGGTGCCCGCCTCTAGACCCTAAGGAACGAAGGCTGCTCTCCAGGCAGGCTGCCCCTCTCCCCCTTCCTCTGCCCCATGGGGTGCAAACCCCGCCACCAAGAAGCACTGGGCTGTTCAGGCCCCAGGAAACCCCACGGAAATCAGCACAGAGCAGTGGCTTCTCTCCCGCCTGCCTGTCTTGCCTCCACTATACTAATGGTCAGGCTTCATCTCTGGGCCTTTGGGTTGATTTTCATGGAAGCTTAAGATCCTGAGAAAGCGGGCAGTGGCATTCTGTCTGGTTCCATCCGTTTTGTGTGCTGCTCAGCAAGGATGGGATTATAGAAAAGGAAAGAAGTTTTTAAAAACAGTAGATAAATCAGGAACAACAACAACAAAAAAAAAACTGGGGTGGATTTTCCTGCCTGACAAGTGAAGTGTGCAGAGACTCTTTTTGGAAATAAGCAGAGACCCAGCCAGACCCTGTGGCGAAGTCTTGTTCTGTGACTGTCAGCCCTGAAGGCAGGCAGGGCTGACAGTGGTTAAGGTGTCTTAGCAGCCAGAGAACAGCCCTACATTTTGATAAGCGAGCCACCGGGAGCCGGCCTCTGGGAATACGAATACGTGGAGCAAGGAGCAACCCCTACGGGCAGGTCTGCTCGAGTCCCAGCTCGACCTGTGGCCCTGGGCGAGCCACCCAGGGCCACCATCACACGCGGAGGGGGACCCAAGAGTGAATATACAAAAATCGGAGGGAACCTGCCCGATCACCCCTGGGGTGAGAGGCAACCTCCGTCTCTAGGGCGACGAGTAAGTAAACTTTTACAGAAAACATATTTCCCAACACCTCCTGAGTCACTCTTGGTAGTTAAACACCTGCGTGTCCAGGCCCTGGGACTACTGCCCTTCCTCACTAGATATCTCTAATGTGCACTGTTCCCACTTCTAATGTCCACATCCAGTTGATCAAATAAATGATCAGAGAAACATCGTAGAGCAAGGGGAAACCTGGGAAACTTCTGATGTCCGTGGGCACAAAACAGCGAGAGAAACCCAACCAAGAACACAGCGAGATGGAGACGGCACTGAGGGCCTCCTCACATGAGCCTCACATGGGGGCGGCCTCACATGGGGGCGGAGGATGCAAGGGTGTCCTCAGGAGGTGGGTGGAGGGAACTTAGCCTCCAGGTTTCTGCACAGCCTGCTCTTCTAACAATGAGAACGGAGTCACAGTTCACTCATGTAATTAAAAAATTAAGACCTTCTCCAAATGAGAATGTGTTTGCCCACGATCACCATAGGAAATCACAGCTTCTCATTGTCACATTACGTACCAAACACGTCATTGTCTTCCGAGATCTCCCGGGAAAGGTCACGAGTGTTTCTCTTCTTTTCATATTCTCCTCTGTTAGTTTCACTGTCCTGGGGGGACAAAAAAACAACACAACATAAACTCTTAAAATACTCTAATATGTTTTCCTCCTGATATATTTTGGAGCTGATAAACAAATTCTCACATCCATCCTCAAGGTCTGAGGTGGAATTTCAGTTCAGGGTGTGGATTTCTGTACAGGATGTGGAATTCTGCTTTGTTTTCTCTGCCTGAGCATGCAAGCATCCGGAGGATGCATTTCCATACAGAAGAAACTGAAATGATTAAATTAAACAAGCTAGACATCATCCCATGTATCTCAGGAATGTGACTACTTGGTCCCTGTTTTGGATTGTGAGCTGAAAGCATGGGATGGAATTGATACCAAACCTGATTCCCTTGGATTCTAACTTTCTCCCAGTGGTAGCCTTGGGAGAGAACAGGACATGGAAATACTGACTAGTTCAAAACTGGGAAAGGAGTACGTCAAGGCTGCCTATTGTCACCCTGCTTATTTAACTGATATGCAGAGTACATCATGAGAAAGGTTGGGCTGGATGAGTCACAAGCTGGAATCAAGATTGGCAGGAGAGATATCGAGAACCTCAAATATGTACATGATACCACTCTAATGGAAGAAAGTGAAGAGGAACTAAAGAACCTCTTGATGAAAGTGAAAGAGGAGAGTGAATAGGCTGCCTTAAAAACTCAACATTCAGAAAACTAAGATCACGGCATCCAGTCCCATCATTTCATGGCAAATAGATGGGGAAACAATGGAAACAGTGACAGACTTTATTTTTTGGGCTCTAAAATCACTGCAGATGGTGACTGCAGCCATGAAATTAAAAGAGGCTTGCTTCTTGGAAGAACAGCTATGACCAACCTAGGCAGCATATTAAAAAGCAGAGACATTATTTTGCCAACAAAGGTCCATCTAGTTAAAGCTATGGTTTTTCCAGTAATCATGTATGGATGTGAGAGTTGGACTAAAAGAAAGCTGAGTGCCAAAGAATTGAGGCTTTTGAACTGTGGTGTTGGAGAAGACTGTTGAGAATCCCTTGGACTGCAAGGAGATCCAACCAGTCTGTCCTAAAGGAGATCAGCCCTGAATATTCATTGGAAGGACTGATGCTGAGGCTGAAACTCCAAAACCTTGTCACGTGATATGAAGAGTTGACTCACTGGAAAAGACCCTGATGCTTAGAGGGATTGGGGGCAGGAGAAGAAGGGGACGACAGAGGATGAGATGGCTGGATGGCATCACGGACTCAATGCACATGAGTTTGGGTGGACTCCAGGAGTTGGTGATGGACAGGGAGTCTTGATGTGCTGGGATTCATGGGGTTGCAGAGTCGGACACGACTGAGTGACTGAACCTGTATTATAAGTAATTTTTCAGTATTCTAGGATATTTCTGTTAACCTCTTCAAGATAAAAGACCTTTTGCTTACCAATCACTAAGAAAGAGATGGCTGCTGGTATAAGTGTATACCCATTTTAGATGTTTTCTCTGATTAATCTAATCAGCAAAACTTCAAGGTTTGATTTGATCCCAGTGCAAAATAAATCCTTCCAGGTGGTTTCAGTTCAGTTCAGTCGCTCAGTCGTGTCCGACTCTCCGCGACCCCATGAATCACAGCACGCCAGGCCTCCCTGTCCATCACCAACTCCCGGAGTACACTCAAACTCATGTCCACAGAGTCGGTGATGCCATCCAGCCATCTCATTCTCCGTCGTCCCCTTCTCCTCCCGCCCCCAACCTTTCCCAGCATCAGAGTCTTTTCCAGTGAGTCAACTCGTCGCATGAGGTGGCCAAAGTATTGCAGTTTCAGCTTTAGCATCAGTCCCTCCAATGAACATCC